>JAQQZZ010082975.1:0-19015 GCA_030265115.1 Mopalia vespertina
GATGTACAGCTGAATGACATCAAAGCATAGTCCCGGTGTATTTATACAGCTGTAATTTGTCTTGCTACGACCGCACATTTTACGCCGTTTTAGCGGATATCACTACACGTAGACATTCAAAATGGCACTAGGTTAATGACCAAGCGGGCTGTACGTAAGGCATGGAGGTTAGCCAGCTTCCGGTTTTAATCAAATGAAGGAGGGTTGGTGTATGTTGGCGGCGTGTGTGTTTTCCGGGCTGGTATAAGATATATGCTCATATGTGCTCAATATTTTCTATTCTATCATTTTATATCATTTATCATTATCATGTATTACATTTTTAATTTAAAATCAACTCAGTGTTGTTGTTGTTATTGGAATAAAAATCGTTTTGAGCGAGAACATTGCTGTAAATTATAGTTTCGAGAAAAGCGTGTAAGAGCAGCATGTGACTCTTCTTGTGTGACTATAAATCAGACGAAGTACGGTAAGGTATACCTCAGATATTTCTCGATATGTAGGGCTATACATCAATCCACAACATTGGAGTAAGGGGTTAAAGCATAGGCCCTACATGTCTAACATAATTTGCTCTTATCATGTTACCCAGATGTTTTTCTAGAAGTCTTTAATGAAATCTAAAGATTGATTAGGTTTATAAGTTTATAAATATATTGTTATCGTAGAGCAAGAAATTTTTTCTTGCTTCCACCAGGATTTGAAATCGGGTGACGTCTCTGCTTAGCAGGACCAGTTTATATATGTATAGTCATTGTATGTGTCTATAGATTTGAGCTGCCCTCTGAGCTGTTCCTGGTAACTGAATGATATCTTACCCTAATAAGCCACCCACAGTCAGCACCAATATCATAGCTTGAGGGCGAATTTGGAGAGGATATTTTTGTTTTCCCTTTCATCTTTAAATCGATAATCCCTCCACACAAATCATCTGTAATATAAGTTGACATTTATGAGATCGCAATTATTATTGTAAATAAGAGAGGTATTTTTTATTGTATTACGGGCGTGAACAAGCCAATCTTATCTAGGACTGATGAGTTGGTTACAAGTTAAAATCACTGGCGGTTAAATGTTCTGCTTCATAAGACAACAAATAAAACATGGGCTATTTGAACACATTTAAATAAATCACTTTACAGACACACATGTTTCTGTTAGGAAATATAATCAAACCTGACAGAGATTGTTGATGTGATCCATGAGCAGGATTATCGCGCGGACTTACCTGTGACGATGTTTTCACAGAGAGTACCGGTTAATCCATCCGGACAGACACACAGACATTCTTTGTTAACAAATCCACCATTCTTACATTCCAGTTTAGAGGCACAGTTGTCTGTTATAGAGAAAACATCATACCGTATGTCATATTACTGTAGATCTATATAAATCATCAGGTGCGACTCGTGTCTTTCTACTGTAAATGACGATTAGAGGTGGTGTATAAACACTTCATCAATCGCTACATATGTTCATAGTTTAATTATAATATTCTAAAACAAATCACGCTGGTCCAAATATAGGTATATGTAAATACTTAAAAGATCAAACCATTTTCTGCTTCAGATATAAGGACAAAGTGACTATGATTCTTGACTTTTATGTTTATGCAATTGTCAGGATGCAATGCCATTTAAAGTATGTTTTGCAGCGGCAGAACGGTATCTTTGACGCCTTGACATATATATTTGACGAGTCGGGTTTTAACGAGTTGTTTGTTTTTGACGAAGTGACTGGTTACCAAAGTCAACTATATGTCTTTTAATATTTGTTTAATAGTCTTGTGGAAGTTTGTAATATTTGAAACTAATTCAGACAATAGATAAAGACATACCGGCACAGCTGTAGACAAAGTTAATAGACAGAATATCGTAGAAAGACATCATCCGAGGTTGGCGTGTCGTCGCCAGAAAACCCAGCTCAGCGTTCTTGGCGATGATTGCCTTTTTACCTTGCTCTGTTGAACCAGCCTGTAGAGAGATATGTGTGGTTCTAACTATGGTTAATTGGTGGTCCTAACCTGTCCGTAGGCTTAACCTAGTAAGTATACTGTTATTCATATCTTTGACGATGGAACCTATATCATAAGTCACAAAATCACGGTACTTAGTAAATGTGACCACTTGTTCAAGGGTATTGTCTCAAGAGAACTATCTCTGTGTTATCATCACAAATATTACATTCGTAGTGGGTGTCATCTTCGCTAATTAAGAGTTTTATTTCGAGAATATTTTCCAGAATACAAGTTGACTATACTTCAACTTAGATGTACAATCTACCGAAAGTTTTTTTGGACTCGTCACAAATTTGTCATAATTGTCTCACCCGAAGGTTTGCAGGAAATCAAAAACATGTCATTGTTTGATTAAAAGTAGACTTTTATAAAGATGTACTAAGGGAATATTTATGCATTTCGGTTGATATTCGTCAAGATCCCATTCCATTTGGTCCTAACGGCATGTCGAGTCAAACATCGAACGACAAATCAAGCAGAAGATTTACTTTATCGTATACATTTGGTGAAACAAGCAGTTTTTGCACCATCATTATTAATGTACCTCGGAAAAGAGAACGGTAAATGGGCTTACGTAAAGGTTGTAGTGCATGTTTGATCCCAAGTCATAAGGAGCGTAGTTAAAACTGTCCACTTTCCCCCAGTTAGGGCCGCCCGGTTTCTCTGGGACTCGGCTCCACACTATCTCCACATAGTTATCTCGATCCCCTCGTACATGCTCATGGTGTAGTCCCAACGCGTGACCCATCTCATGAGCTATGGTTGAAAACTGAAACGAAAAAAGTTATGTGTATAGGTAACATTTCTGTTAGAAATAAATATTATATTGATAGAAATACACAATAGTACCTGTCTTTAAAGATAATACCAATGACAATGTAGGAGATGCTGCGTATAGAACACCAACTAACGAATTGCAATATTTAATGGCATTCAATGACAGAACATCTGTCATGATATTTCTATCATAGTATTTTTATCAACTGTCAAAGGGATTAAAGCTTTAAGTTTTGCCTCTCGATGTACTTACGCTTATGCAGTTAGGTTCTTTTAGTGTTAATTCTCTCTTAGGATTGCCGCCTGAATTTCTACCCACATGTGATCTGCACCTATTGAATAAACATACATTTTGTTATCAAATATTGTTGTGCGTGTTATAAGTCAGATTGCTTCATATGGATAAGTTAAAAGCTTTCTACAAATCACTAGAGAGGGTTGTTTTTCTGTGGGTTTCAGTCTGGAAATAACTATTAACTGGAATATGATACTGTTAACATTAAATAGGGTAAACAACACAAATAATATTTCATGTCAGATGTTCGGTGTTGTCGCCCGTTTAAAGTAACTACTAACATAGATACTCACCCAGAACCAGTTTGAAACTCCACGTAACTGTCATGGCCGACTTGCGAGAAGATTGAAGAGGATACTGGTTCCCATTTGATACAGGTGCTTGATTCGTACCATCGCATCGTGTTTTTTATTTCTTCTATACTCGCTTGATTTTCTGTGAAAATAAAGATTAAATATTCATGTTTAGGGGCGTATATACGTTAATGTCAATAAAGGAGACGTATCAAGGCTCACTCGGTTAAGATGTGTAAACTACCTTACTTTATACTATCAGATCGAAGGCCCCAATATTAACTCACGGTCAGCATATTCATGAACAAAGTATTGGAAAATGTAAGTACCTATCTAAACCTAATATATAAACCGTTTTTATGTAAATTATATTTTCAACAATTAGTTAGCAAGAGATGTGAAGTCCCGACCAACAGATAATAATCTCCTGGGTCTCCTTTAATCCAGGTGATAATATGTTTATCAATTCTGAATCGCAAGTTTCTAAATGTCAATGAGAAAAAGGTTACTCACTAAAAGCGAGAGATCCTGTGGCGAACGAGTAGGGAATTATTCCTTTGGGCCAAAGGTGGGTGTTTCCTTTGGGGAAGATAAACTTTCTTTTCTGCTTTTGGTCGTTATCATCTCCCTGTGATTACAAACACAACAAACCAAGCCCGATATTGTTAAAAATAAAAACATCAAATCACTCATTCAACTAAGCAACTGCAACTGAAAGGAAATTTAGTTTCTATTTTTTTAAATGATGATATATATTTACTTTATCAAACAGTTTCAGTTTCCCGAGAATCGTGGATCTGCACCAAATCTGTGATATTTTAGGCATTCAATTTATTTTCATTAGCATCTTTTTAGAAATTAATTGCAGTTAAAACATTTACCTGATCTGTAGTTGTCTCCCCTTCCAGGTTAAGTTTAACTTTCTCTTCATGACTCAGTACTTCGTCTGTCTGTCCGTTTGTCTGTTCGGGTGGCAGTCTTAACCACGGTTTGTAGTCAGCAACCTTTAAGCAACAAAAAAAAAACCCATCTGAAACCATGTACATTGTATTTGAAGTACTTAGCGTTGTATGGTTTTATTAGTTTGTAACATTTACCTATAATCTCTGGTCTTTGTTTGTGACTTGTTTTGAAGAGGTGCCGTCGAGTGTATTTGAATTGTGTTTTGAAAAGCCAACAAAATGTGCGTCGAATTACGCCCCAGTGTTGGCTGCTGTGTATGTACATATATTTCAAGAGTTTATCGAAAATATCAGTTGATTCGTCGGATTTAGTTAGTCCACACAACTGTGCCAGTGTTGTGAATCTTCAACAGTGTCTTTTGTATTTTTGCGGACCATTTTATGGAGCCAGAATGAGACGTTTTACACATCAAGCCAATGTTACACATGCATGGTACTGCTGAAAACTTACATGTTTTTCTGTCTGTCCATTGACGATGATCATACGAGACTGTTCCCAAGCTTTCTCTGCATCTTCATCCTGTAATCAAATTGACACCCTTAATGAATCCGCTATCACTGTGTTAGATACTGTTTGTAATAACTTCATGAACATTCCAGACAATTATTAATTAATAATAAGTAATAATTCATATGGATATCAAACTTCTAGTATATGTGCTGACGATGTTTCGGTGTCTATCCCGTTACCCAGTCAATGATTGACATTGTATATCCTGGCACCGTTATCAAATCAACAATTGATATCGTCTATCCTGGCACTGTTACCAAGTCAATGATTGCCATTGTCTATCCTGGCACTGTTACCAAGTCAATGATTGACAT
Organism: Mopalia vespertina; assembly: GCA_030265115.1. Classification (NCBI taxonomy): domain Eukaryota; kingdom Metazoa; phylum Mollusca; class Polyplacophora; order Chitonida; family Mopaliidae; genus Mopalia; species Mopalia vespertina. Next base: position 5,170 of record JAQQZZ010082975.1, read on the forward strand.
TGTCTATCCTGGCACCGTTACCAAGTCAATGATTGACATTGTCTATCCTGGCACCGTTACCAAGTCAATGATTGATATTGTCTATCCTGGCACCGTTATTAAGTCAATGATCGACATTGTCTATCCTGGCACTGTTACCAAATTAATGATTGACATTGTCTATCTTGGCATCGTTATCAAGCCAATGAGTGACATTGTCTATCCTGGCTCTGTTATCAAGTCAATGATTGACATTGTCTATCCTGGCACCGTTACCAAGTCAATGATTGACATTGTCTATCCTGGCACCATTACCAATTTAATGATTGACATTGTCTATCCTGGCACCGTTACCAAGTCAATGATTGACATTGTCTATCCTGACACTGTTACCAAGTCAATGATTGACAGTGTCTATCCTGGCACCGTTACCAAGTCAATGATTGACAGTGTCTATCCTGGCTCCGTTATCAAGTCAATGATTGACATTGTCTATCCTGGCTCCGTTATCAAGTCAATGATTGACATTGTCTATCCTGGCACCGTTACCAAGTCAATGATTGACATTGTCTATTCTGGGAACGTTATCAAGCCAATGCTTGACATCGACCTAATAACGGTGCCAGGATAAACGCCAAAACGTCGTCAGCAAATAAACTAAAAATTTGACATCCATATGAATTATTATGTTCTTCAGTATCACTATTGTTCAGCTCATAATGCATTTCGATAGAGCTAAGGAACAACGTTATGGGGTTATTTCAAATAGCTCTTTTTTAAGTTATGGAACTGCTTGGGGTTTAAACGATATTTAATAGAAACAGAAAATGGTTTGTAATTAAACACACCAGTTTGTTTTGAATTAAATAAATTAAAGGTGCAGAACGTATTGAAAGATTAGCTTGCTTCAATGTTGTCTAACGCCATGTTCAAGAGTATTTCGCTTATTTGATGGAGTTTACTCCAATAATAATAACAAACACGACCATAAAATGATAATAATTGTTTCAATCTATTTGTAAACTATTGTTCATTGCTAGGTTAAATATGTATGTATGACTCTCCTTGAAACACGCTGCGCTTAACCAGAGGGTGAAGTGGTCAGGAGTCAGTAAGGAATGTTAATAAATAATACATATAACATTGTTAGATGCATACCTGAGCGGAATCATCGTCAGGGACCCGACTCTGATTTTCCGTGAACTCCTTTAATCGTTCAACAAGTTCCAACAGGGACTGAAAAAATATAATCATGCTATTAATACATTGGCTTTTCGTTTTTTGATGTTGTTGGTTGGCCGTGTGAAACCTCGTATCTTGGGAAGTCTAGCATTTTCGGTATTCTATACTTTAAATCAATGATGTTAACGAGAGTTATTACACGATACCAAAGTGCACATCACTCATATTATAAAGGTCCGGGTGTGGTTTGTACAAAGAATAGACATGACAAAATGAAAATCAAGTTAACTCGTGAATGAACGCCAGCATTCAGTTTGACTGAACACAAATTTTAAGAAAGTGAAGATAAACAGATATTTTCGTTATTTTGGGATAACACTTTCTTAGTTTGAACAGATTCTAGTTTTTGCAGGTTGAAACCCGTCCGGGAATCGAACCCACGACCCTCAGAGTTAGGCACTGAATCGCCAGGAGTAAATGCCGCCACCTAGACCACTCAACCACTTCTATTTTTGTAGAAGGTGGGGTGGCTGAGTGGTCTATGTAGCCGGTATATACTGCTTGCGATTCGGTGCCTAACTCTGAGGGTCGTGGGTTCGATTCCCGGACGGGTTTCAACCTGCAGCATTTTCTCAGTTATCCCAAAATAACGAAAATACTGATATACTGTACCTTTTTATATGTTGATTCCAACTTAAAGCTCCAAGACCCATGGAGGAGAAATAAGAGAAGAATACATCTGTACATAGAAAGGTTTGCCATACCGGTTACACAGTCCTGTGCAAACCAAAGGAATGGTTCCTGTTGTGGTCCTACCACTGTATTTATACGATACCTTGTCCTTAATCGGTTTAGCAGGTTAATACATTTATGGCAGGGGTGGGGGCCGTCATTTTGTAAACTCCCCCGTCATGGAGATGGGGACGTGGGGTGTGAACCGCGGACCGTGACATAGTACAAATGGGTAGAGAAATCCATTGAAATATTTATAAACCGATTGCATAATAAACAGATAACTAACGGACCGTGACGTAATTAATGTACGCAGTTCCATGGTGAGCGTTAGAACATGTTTGAAGGCCACCCTTTCTAAGCTTCTTTATTTTCACAATCGTCCGCTAAAATATTAAGATTTGGGCAGGTTGGTTTTCGTTGGATATCTACGTCAGCAACTTTATATCCGGTAAATTGTAAGAAAATAAAAGGTTTAATTTACTATTGTTGTTATAACATAAGAATGTGAACAGAAACTTTGGAATAGCTTCTATTTTGTGTAGCATGCTGTGTACTAATGACCACTGCAAAGCAAACTACTCCAAACATTGATAGGAGAATTTATGTTAAACCTGGGATAAGTATAAAATTATCCCGGGTTAAACGCAACGTTTTGGTTTACTAATCAAGCCATCACCAATATGATGGTGGTTTGAGGTATAGCACATACACTAAAAAAAAATTCCTCAACAAAGGCCTTTAATTTGGATTTTTCCTTAACTTTTAAGGAAAATTTTTCAATGTATACCTCCATGGTTTGATTAATAAACGTTTTGGTTTACTGATCAAGCCATCATCAATATGATGGTGGTTTGAGGTATAGCACATATACCTCCATGTTTTGATTAATAAACCGACACGTTGAGTCAATCATGAAATCCTTTGAATTTTCGGGGCTGTTGCTATTTTGGCATTCTGGTGACTGGGTACAACGTTATTAAACTATACATTTATAATGACGCACCTGAGAACAAAGTGATTCCGAATACAATCTACCATACAGTTCAGATATCCACATACCCAAAGAGTTAAGATCTCCTATTTTGACTCCTCAAGTGAAAGAAGAAACAAATTAACAACATATTAATGTTAATCATCAAACCACCTTCAGCATTTTTTTTTCTCGAAAGAATCCTAGCTCTGAAACTTGAACATAAACCGAAATACTAACGCGGTTTCCTCCGTTTTTTTAGTACTTAGCTTATTATATTATAATATGGCTCTGTATGGTAACGTTTGGGAGAACTCTTTCTTATTACTCTTCTACCGGACTGTCCTGATGGTGGTTTGATAAACCGAAATATAGAAATTTAGCATGCGTATTTTTGTCGTTTCTCGGAGTTGTGACTTTGGTCTACTTTCTAATTCTGGTTAAGGTTTTGCTGGACCCCTTGGGCTCAAAATGAACCAAATTTTTTTTATCGCTTGGATTAAAGTTAGGTATTCAAACTATATGGTGAAAGAAATAATTCGAAATTCTAATTACAAACAGTTTAATAAGAGCCTATAATTTAGTTTCCCCTTGATCATATATTCCAGTCGCAAAACTTTAATTGCCTATTTCTGGCACTTAAGTTTTAAGCAGACTCTACATTTTCCAAGGCGTATTTCTAGAAAACTATTCATGTTAGAAACGTCAAATTTGTACCATTGTAAAGATCACAATGCGATCTAGTATATGATGCCTCATTTTTTAGAAGTTCGTCTTTGATTTTTAAAAATGTTTTCTGAAAGTTGTATTTTACATTTTTATGAGACTTTCCAAGGTGGGATAGACAAAAAAAATCACTGGGATCGTTCTTATCAAAATTTTAAAAAAATGAGGCACCTTCTACTCGGTCAATTAAATTATTGAGTCTTATCGCTATAGCATTTCGAGAAATAAACCATGAAAAATGCAGTCAATTTTTTTCTGTTGACATTTACTCATTTTGCAATATTTTTAGAAATAATATTTGGATTTTCGCCACATTCACAAACATGTAATCCTGAGTATTCAAGCTTTCCAAAAATATATACATATATATGGTACATATTTATATTCTTTTGCATAAGAGACTAAATACAACGGGTGTTCTGAAAATTGACCAATGGATCCAGCAAGACCGTAAGGCCAGTATTATAGAAACATGATAATAGGCCTACTCTTATTTTCTAAATGAGCATTTTAATATAATACTTCAGCATATGATTGTTTTGCTGCTGACTATAGTTGGTAGTCATATAAAGGGACTTCTCCATATAAAAGGCTCAATCTCCAATGAAACAATATGGTAATCATTTCGTTGTTGGCAGAGTTTATATGAACTGAGCCTCAAAGCCGTATTAAACCAGTGTGGACTGACGCTACGTCACAATGTACTTTCTTTGTGATCTTGGAAACCTGGAATATCTTTTGAACAACCCAGGGGCCCGTTCCACAAAGCGATCTTAGCATATTTAAGTTCCTCTTAATTGTCATGACGACCAGTGTTGAAGGTATTGTGTCGTCATGGTAATTAAGATCACTTATAGTGGAAGATTGATTTTTGGAACGGGCCCCAGAACAGGGCTAGTGCGACTAATTTTTGAAAACAATATATACCCTGCTAGCCAGACCCGATATCTAATCCCGGTTGTGACAAGCAAAATATTCTTTCTCTACATTAAAAATATATATTTCTCACACTACACCCCCGATAATTCCACTCTTAAGCCGTTGATTATTGTGTTTTTATATTTACATACACTTCGAATCGTTCTACGTCAAATTCCTTCGTTTCTATTATGACGTTGCGTACGAACGCGTCCTTGCAGAGATTAGATCATTTGTCATCACGTTTCGAATAAGGCCATTCTATTTGACGTCACTATCCAAATAACACCATGCTGTTTCAAGCAGCCAGGTTTGAAATTGTAATTGTACATTTTATTTATTCATAATTCCAGAATTCCAGATATATTTTAAAGGAAATGTATAACATGATTGACCAACATGGTGGACATATTGCAGGGAGAACAACCAAACTATTAATACGACCATTCTATATATGTACTCTCTCACATGCCCTACGCTTGGTGTACCAGTAATATCAATATTAGACAGGGGCCAGTTCGAAAAACGATTAGCCGCTAACACCAGATTAAATCGCTAACACCCGGTTAGAGATAGACCTTCCACATGGCGTGACGTCATCTAATAGCGGATTTAATTTAATATCACTTTGAGAAACCGGCCCCTGAACTCTACATGAATTAAGTATGGGCTATTTTAGTTTGTAAATATAATATTTTAGGATGGAACAGATGGTTATCAAAATGTACTGCGAAGGCTAACTCAGCAAACTTGTAGCAAAAGACATCTTCAATATTAAAAAAAACAAGTTAGGGTGGTAGGATATCTCGATTTGAAATTTGAAAGTCATTGCTTGTTTAATTTGCTGTGTATATATTACAAGAGCCTTTTCTTCATTCAGTTCACAATCGAGATGAAATACACAGAAATTGTATGAAATGCATTTTTATTATTTAATTTTAATATACCAATACAGAAACAACTCAGGTTTTAAAAACTATTCTTTGTGTATGATTTCTCTGTTTCCTGCAGATACAGAGTATGAACAGCTGTGTCATGGCGATTCAAGGAGCGACATACCTCACATTATTAGCTGTTGCACCTGACATTATTAGCTATTAGCTGTTGCACCTGACATTATTAGCTATTAGCTGTTGCACCTGACATTATTAGCTATTAGTTGTTGCCCCTGACATTATTAGCTATTAGCTGTTGCACCTGGCATTATTAGCTATAAGCTGACATACCTGACATTATTAGCTATAATCTGGCACACCCGACATTATTAGCTATAAGCTGACACACCTGAAATTATGAGCTATTAGCTGTTGCACCTGGCATTATTAGCTATAAGCTGACATACCTGACATTATTAGCTATTAGCTGTTGCACCTGGCATTAATAGCTATAAGCTGACATACCTGACATTATTAGCTATTAGCTGTTGCACCTGGCATTATTAGCTATTAGCTGTTGCACCTGGCATTATTAGCTATAAGCTGACATACCTGACATTATTAGCTATAAGCTGACACACCTGACATTATTAGCTATTAGCTGTTGCACCTGGCATTATTATCTATTAGCTATTGCACCTGGCATTATTAGCTATAAGCTGACACACCTGGCATTATTAGCTATTAGCTGTTGCACCTGGCATTATTATCTATTAGCTGTTGCACCTGGCATTATTAGCTATAAGCTGACACACCTGACATTATTAGCTATAAGCTGACATACCAGACATTATTAGCTATAAGCTGACATACCTGACATTATTAGCTATAAGCTGACATACCTGACATTATTAGCTATTAGCTGTTGCACCTGACATTATTAGCTATTAGCTGTTGCGCCTGACATTATTAGCTATAAGCTGACATACCTGACATTATTAGCTATAAGCTGACATACCTGACATTATTAGCTATAAGCTGTTGCACCTGACATTATTAGCTATAAGCTGACATACCTGACATTATTAGCTATTAGCTGTTGCACCTGTCATTATTAGCTATTAGCTGTTGCGCCTGACATTATTAGCTATAAGCTGTTGCGCCTGACATTATTAGCTATTAGCTGTTGCACCTGACATTATTAGCTATAAGCTGACATACCTGACATTATTAGCTATAAGCTGGCACACCCGACATTATTATTGATTGATTGATTGATTATTTAATCAACCAATATTTAAACATGATTTGAAAGTAATACAAGTAAATCCAGGAAGTCGGGAATAAAGTTCCTATGCAGAACTTGTTCTATATCCCGTTATAAATTAAGTGATACATATATATACTTTAATGTAGGCGACAAGTAAGTTCATGTCACAAGCTTGAAGGAAATCAATCAGAAGACAATATATAATTTAAAATGTGCATCGATAGGTAAGAGGAAGCCAAAAGAACAAGTAACTAGCTAAAGAATGTTGAATATAAAATACAATGAATAATACATTAATACATATGCCACCAGTGTGATCTGAGCCTGTTATTATAGGTTGAGAAATTCCATGAAGTGAGCTTTCAATTTGGAGTTAAAAAGACAAAAATGACTTAATATTACGTAAAACTAGAGAGAGTTTGTTTCATTCCCTTAGACCAGTTGTCTTAACAGAATAATAGGAAAGGTTACTTACGCACGGTGTTCTAGGAAATTGAGAAGTCCTCGAGTACTATACTCATGAATGCTTATTTGTTTGATGCAATAGTTGGAGAAACGTTTTGGTATAAGTTCTTGGTTATAGAATGATTTATGAGCAAAAAGAAGTGTTAGGTAGGTATTCAGTTGGGGTAGCGGTAAAATTTGAAGACGTTTAAATAATGGTTGTGTATGCTCTGTACGATGAGAGAGAGTTATAATTCGGATAGCTTTTTTCTGGATTATTGTTTTAGGTGGGAAGGATAGGTATTACCCCAAACAATGTTCCCATAGTTAAGATAGGGATATATAAGAGAGTAGTATAAAATCGTTTCATTCGAGGATGAAAAATCATATATTTAGTTTGGATATATTTGGGGATAATCGATTTGCACAAAGCCAGGAGCAAATTTTGTCTAGTTCCCCAGCCATTATGTTGACAGTATAAAGTGAGTCTGGGGATGAGAATACTGCACTGGTGTCATCGGCGAATAGAATAAGTTTGAGAACTTTAGTTGATTAAAAATATCGTTCATGTATAGGAGAAACAATAAAGAACCTAATATCGACCCTTGAGGAACGCTGCATTTGACGAGTTCACTATGGGGTTGTGTTCTTTTGAAGGAGGCGTATATCGAGAGCGATTCGAAAGATAACTGTGGAACCATTTATTTACTGAACCGCGAAATCCAGAATGATATAGTTAATTTAATATTATATCATGGTTTACAGTATCGAATGCTTTCGATAAGTCGAGAAAAGCAACAAGACTATACATTTTGTTTTCCTTGCCGTTAATAATCAAACTGACCATATAGCGAACATATAGCATGGGAAATTGAGTGATTGGACCGAAATCCATATTGGTTGATGTTAATTATGTCGTGCGTTTCTAGATATGTGGTAGCGGACTGACTTACTATTTTTTCAAAATTGTTACTGAGAGATGATAGGACAGATATGGGACGATAGTTTTCTAGAAACGTTGGCTTTCTAGATTTAAAAACAGAATGTACTTTTGCACCTTTTATACAACCAGGAACAGTGCCGGTGGAAAAAGAGAGGTTTAAGATGTGAGCTAATAGAAGGGATATATGCTAAGAAACTAATTTTAGGATAATCATGCGCACATCGTCATAGCCAAGAGCGGCAGTTAACTTTCAGTCCGGAAATTACAGATTCTACGTCACTTTTGGTTACTTTTGGTAAATCGAATGTTGATAAATATTGTTTTCCGAGGTAATCAGAAAAGTTTTTTTTTTATTGAGAGCAATATTGCTGTCTAAGTTAGATGCTATGGAAGAGAAATAATTGTTAAAACTGTCGGCTATTTGTTGTTTATTCTCTGTCACGACACCGTCAATGTCAAATATGGAAGCGAGACTACTGCAACTGTTTTTTATTAGGAAGTCGATTTAGAGTTTTCCTGTGTTACTAATTAATGCTATTGTTGTATTTGTTAAATCGTAATAGTTAATATTAGATATTAGCTGACACATCTGACATTATTAGCTATTAGCTGTTGCACCTGACATTATTAGCTACAAGCTGAAATACCTGACATTATTAGCTATTAGCTGGCACACCTGTATGTTACTTTAAAGCACCCAATTAAACGGTATGGCATTTTAACTTTTTTCCAATCTTGTAAATCCTCATTCGTCCAAAATTATTTTGTGGAAGCTTAGTGAAATCCCTAGCTCACGAACCAAATAAACTTTAAATACATTTTTATTCTGTAAAACTTGACAAAAACGCCTTATATAAATAAAAGATGTAGAATACATAGAACAAACATCTTATAACATTGTAAATAACTGTTGTCCCATACAACGTTATGTAGGCTCTATATACATTTATAGATATGAACAATTGAGTTGAAAATCAGTAGTTGCAGGAAACCCCATTTCCCCTTTTCTGTTTGGACACAAGGCCTGTCATATTGCGTAAGTAAATGAGTAATGGTTCTCAATCATCCAGTTTGACATCTCCGCAAGCTTGATATCTGAGAAATATAGTTTCGTGACTCACCCTGTATCTATGGAACCTGCAATAGCCCTAGCTCTGAGCAGGAAAAGCAGATCAAATTAATATCACGTAAACTTAATAAAGTGAAGTACAATATTACACATAACCCATATTCATCATTAAAACTTTCAAGGAGGAGTTTCAGTCAGGCTAGGTAGAAAGCCCTAACCACGAACAGAAGTTACGGTGGCCGATGTGGATGGACATCAAGAGCGTACAAGGTTAGTTGATCAGATATATACCCTTCAAACGTGTAATGAGCATATTCGACCGGTGTTGCACACACATTAAGTTCCTCGTCAGTGTCTATCTGAGAAAGTCCAAATGTTGAACCAGTGTAATCACCTATAAGTATGACGAAACTGCGGTGTGGGGTGGTCGCCAGGTGCTCTATGCTATCATGTTATATAGTTGTAGGTCAATCCAATTCTTTTTTAAAGTTACTTACAAATTATTCTTAAATCAAAATCTGTTTACAAAATGGTTAAAAGCACAGACATGTCTGACTTTTACAGTTCAGAATGATTATTTTCAGTTTATGAATGCGTAAAACATATTAACATAATACATGAAATGAGACATGTGTGGTCTGCTCGTAACATATATATATAAAGACACTCTCAGCTTATGCTTGATTCCCAGGATTCTCCATTCATTTCTGAAATTTTCAATGCGCAACAGCGGAAGGGAGAAACGCGAGATCTTCCGTGTAACCTAGTCACACGAAGTGTTAAAAGCTGAACACAAAACACAATACCGTTGGTATGATATAATAGGCGGTTGCAGGTTTGTATACTAAATTGACTTCTGGTACAACGTATTCCAAGGCCTACATGTTGGATCACTCGACAGAAAGACTTTGGTCATGAATATGTATCGGACTGAAACTAAACTTGTGTGAACTATTGATCTAACTTAATAACTAGCCCTTGACCGGGACTCAAAGCAATCAAATCTAGATCCAACCGCTGTCCAACCTCATATATATGATGCTGGAAATTCTGTGTGGTGAAAATGATTTCCCCTGATCGCCCAGTTGCCTCCCCTGAGTAATCCTCGATGGACATTTTATGACCAAAATTAAGCACCACCAAAAAAGCCTGGTGACCTTTAGCCCGTCTAACAAACGAAAACATTTCTTTATTCACTAAGATATATTGGAAGGAACCCAGTTGGAATGACACCTCCTCTCTTAAATAAGATAGTTCTCTGTAGAGTTTAAGGTGACTCGGTCCAGATGCCTTCATCTCTGTCTGAAACAAACAAGGATCATATCATTTGTATGAAGTGATGGTATAAAGGGTATATACGTAGACCTATATAGGGGTTATATTGACTTACCTGTACATTGAGTAGTGGATAAAGGGGATCGACAGGTAGCCATGGCTTAGGAACAGTCGTAAAACCACTTTGATATGAGTTGCTCCATTGCATGGGAGATCTCTCGGGATCTCGAGATACTTGACGGTATCTATCGGGACCGTAACATTTACCAAACGGGTCTTGGGTGTCTTCGTATGAGACCTCAATGTTTTCCAAGCCTATCTCCTCTCCTTGGTAAGTTGTCGGTGTTCCTGGTAACAACAGCAACAACGTGTTCAGAGCGTTCACAAATTCCAAGCCCATTTTTGTTGATATTCGCTTGTTGTCATGGTTTCCGAGCTGAAATAAAACAATTGTTTCTAGATAAAATTTCATCAGCTGATACACCCTTGTATCCGCAGAGAAACTTTGCAGGTTATTTAATACATTCAGATCGTCAGTCAGCAGTGGCGGATTAAGGTCCCTGTTCGAGCTCAAAAAAAAGGAAAGAAGAAAAAAAGTAACATTACAAAAATAAGAAATCTAGCTGGCTGAATGGAATGGAAACAATGTACCAGTAAGCTTTGACCACACACTTTCGCCACACAAAGTAGTCACGTTGCTAATATGGAGAACGATTATTTACACAAAACAAAAGAAAAAGAAAATGTCGAACTTTCAACGTCCTCACCCAGAATATATTTACAAAATCAGCCTAGATTGCCGCTCTGTGCCCTCGCCCGTTTGTTAGGTTTTGATGTTTAAAATTCCAAATGGCTACCACAAAAATATATTTTGGGCTTCTAGACTTGACAGTTATTGCGTTATTTTGTCCAAGATTCAGTAACATGGCTCTCTTCACTAAAATTGTATTGTTCTCTGAGAAGTCAATCAACAAACTTCAAAATCTCCAAAATTGCACCGATATAAAATTCTAGTTCTTTGGTCGTAATTATTTAAATCAATGCTAGCACTTTGTGCCATACTTATGCAGAATTCCTGCCCATCCTTGCCCTATCAGAGTGACTAATGTGACCGTAAGACTACAAATTAGCTGAGATTCCCATTACGGGATTCCTCCATTAGCAGAGCTTCTGGATCCTAGGGCCATGTTGCCGTGAGCCTCTGTAGCTCAGTCGGTAGAGTGTTGGGCCTGTAACCCAAAGGTCCCGGGTTCGAATCCAGGTGGAGGCAAGCAAATTTTTCTCTCTTCATTTATTCAAAATATAATAAAGGTAGAAGGGATAAAACGCCTCGCCATATTTCCATGCCATAATGATATAGTCAATCTAGCAAATGATGGGGAACCCAACACAAAGTTAGTTTTTTTACCAGGCAGTAGAATATCTATAACAATCGTTGATTAAATACGCACCACAAAATTGGGCCATTTTTCTGAAGGAATAACGTCTAACAATCGACTGACTAGACTCTGTATACAATCCCCTCCACACGATCTGTTCAACTTCAACAAGTCAAAATAGAAAGCCATGTCGGCCCCACTCTGGTAGAAATCAACAACATGATTGATGTCTTCGTCATATACCTCAACAACAGTGAATCTGGATATGAAGAAAAACAACAAGACTATTGAAAGTGTCTGTGCCAATAACACATTGATATACAGGAGTCGGCAGCATTTGGAAACCAGACTAATCAAGTGGTGACATTTACCATAAAAATGGTACTACGGACAATTCATCCTATAACATGGACAACTGCATAAGACACTTCCTAAATTACAAAGCATCTTTATTAAAAAAATATTTCTCATGGGCTGAAGTATTAACTGTTGTATGAATAAAGAAAAAGATGTGTGATATATGTTAGGGAGAATTTTCGTACAGTTTCTTAAAGCCACATATATCGAAGTATTAAACACAAAAAAACACAGACTAGGTTCAAAGACTGTCGATATCTCTTTTCTCCCACCTTTTTTTGCCGTCTTTCTCCTGGTACTGGTCCAGGACGTCTCGCCAGGACCGAATCACTGCATGTGTCTCTGGCTGATTCTGGGTGCAGATGTGTCTGACATAATCGTGTTCCTCCTTTAACATAAACGACAAATATATTGTTTCTGATCAGGTAAAAGATTTTAAAAAATAGAAAGTTTACTTCAGAATGAGGGTTGGGCGTATAGTCTGTGCTTCACACATTTGACAGTTAATCAGAGAAAGAATAATACATGCATGCATGCTGTGGTGACCGTTGCTGCATTCAACTTCACCATTCCATGTACTGTTCTGGAAACCATAACAAAGAATAAGAGTGAGATCGAGAGATGGAGAGAGCAAAGACAGACAGAGAAATAAACATTCGCCCTAAGTTTCCCCTCCATGAAAAAGTAAGACTTGCCATATAACCGTATGATAAACCCGCCTATTTTGGAGCTGAGTAAAACAGAAAGTATACGCCGCCTCCCTCCCTGTCATCCTATCAACGCGTATATATGACTTGGTCTTCACCTCTGTAACCTTCTCACCTGTGTAAGATTAGTTCTGTAGGATCTTGGTTCATTTAATGTAACATCTTCAGTCTCAAACAGAGTTTGTACGGCATCGATACGGAATCCGTCCACACCTTTATCTAGCCAAAACCGAAGTACATTCTACGGAAGAAATAAATACAATACATATCAAACCAAGAAAACACTATTGTAGGAAAAGCACTTCAAATGCCAATTCTCACAATATTCTCGATAGCCAAATAGCTATTCAATTCTGTGACAACTAGTCGAACAGAATAATTTTTATTGTTCACCTATTTGAACTTCTGTGGCATTTCAAAATATGTAATATCATACATATTTCCGTGATATATGATTTAAATCTTATTGCTTATCACCCATTAACAATATGCAAGAAGATATTTTGCCCATCGTTACTTAACTAAAATCACCTGTAATATTTGAACTTTTTGTATTGTGTGTTTTATGCCACGATGTTCACGATAGGTTAGCGCTATGTTCGTTTGTATTTAGTGTTTTATGTCACTTTACATATGATGGCCGCGATATGGTAGCGCTATGCTCGTTTGTATTTTGTGTATTATGTCACTTTACATCTGATGGCCACGATACGGTAGCGCTATGTTCGTTTGTATTTTGTGTTTTATGCCACTTAACATCTGATGGCCACGATAGGGTAGCGCTATGTTCGTTTGTATTTTGTGTTTTATGCCACTTTACATCTGATGGCCACGATAGGGTAGCGCTATGTTCGTTTGTATTGTGTGTATTATGTCCCTTTACATCTGATGGCCACGATAGGGTAGCGCTATGTTCGTTTGTATTTTGTGTATTATGTCACTTTACATCTGATGGCCACGATAGGGTAGCGCTATGTTCGTTTGTATTTTGTGTATTATGTCACTTTACATCTGATG
>JAQQZZ010082986.1:0-30106 GCA_030265115.1 Mopalia vespertina
AAGTGGACAATCCGTCATCATATAAGTGAAATACCCTTGAGTACGACGTTAAACCCCAATCAAACAAACAAACAAACCAATGGATTGATTAATTGATTGGTGTTAAATGCTGTTGCGGTTGTTTCTCTTACATGGGATAGGGGTGCAGCTAGTGCAATAGAAAAACAAAAGGGACAATAACACAACCAGAACATGTGAAGTGCTTTGTTTTGGTGAAAAGTATTAATGTTCCATCCCATTTAAGTGAAGAGTGTTTGTTCTTTGGCTGGAAACATCCTGCCTTCACCAGATTGCCATTGGGTAAAGTTGATACAGCAAATCAAATTATCTATTGTTTTTGTAGTCTAGGGAATTATTTTGCCTTTGTCTCTTTGTTTTTAGGCAATTTAATTTTATTTGGTATTTAAAGGGCCTGAGCTAAAGGAGAGACCCCTGGTAAGATGATAACAACCTTGTTTAACACACAAACCTTGACACAACAGACAGTAGCAATAAGAATCAAACCTACAAAATACATCATGTGTCCTGTAATATCTTGGTTTCAATCCTCCAAATTTAGATCACGTGATCCAAGAGAAGTAACAGGAAGCCGATATGTTTGTGATGTCTTTGTATTGTCCTGTGATGTTTTTGTTAAGTATGGTGTTAAACCCCAATCAAACAAACAAAAATCCAAGAGAAGTAGACCAGTATATGGATTATGAAGACCACACAATAGTTCAGAACCACAAAATTCACTTGGAGCAACATTGTAAAATGCATATTTCATATTATTTACAATAAAATGTGTTCTTAAAAAATATGACACATCTATCCAAATACATTGAAAATGTGAGGGAGAAAACCGATCATCAGTATAGCACTGAAGCGCTTAATATAATAGACATAGAAAAATTATGTAAAACGATAGCTTCATGTTGACTCATTATATCACCATTTATTATGCTACCATCCAGGGCTGATGCTGTGCCCCGGTGCTGTCTGACACAAGGGGAACACCTGGCTGGTTGGACACAGCAGACCTTGTGCTTGCTAAGCTCAGGGGCAACATGCAGCTATTTGTTTCTGTACTAGCCTTTTATCATTGTTTATGGCCAGTGTCAGGCGAGATGCTTTTGCATTTTGTATTGGGCAGTCCTGTGCGTGAAATAGCACGGTGTTTGGCCTTAAACCTCATACAGTCGTTAACGATGACGAGATGAGGTGAGAGCGCTATAACTGTCATTCAGTGTGCTCTGATAGCCGAGTGCACTGATACCCACTGGATGTAGTCAACCTAGGTCTTATACGAACCTGGCCTTTTCTCTCTGAATATGACCGACAGCTCACGGCTATTCTAATTTGGACATATCATATGAAACCTTGTCTAGAAGATCTAATGACTCTCCGGACAATCTCTGTGTGTAGATCACACATATAGGACACTCTCTTAATCACTTATCCTCAAAGGATTTTTATGTCTGACACTTCATTTGCATTGTAAGCTTGCTTAATTTTATAATGGATACCCCTTTAAGTAAAACAAATCACATGCAAAATATTTTCGCCTTCTGTTTCAATGATTAATTTTATTGGTGTATTGATGGGCAGCCCAAAAGCATCTCCGTACAGGGATGGAAACATTTAAAATATTTTGTCAGACATTTTTCTAATTTTGTCCTGCAGGCCATTTAACACAATGTTGAATTCTGAGGAACTTTTCAGGACAATCTCAATTTTGACAGGACATGTCCTGCAAATGAATATAGATTTCCACCCCTGCCATGTGGGCTGCCAGAAAGCATCTCCATGTGGGCTGCCAGAAAGCATCTCCATGTGGGCAGCCCTTAAGCATTTTCATAAGGGCACCCCAAAAGCATCTTCATGTTGGCAGTTCGAAAACATCTCTATGTGGTCAGTCCGAAAACATATCATTGTGGGCAGCCCGAAAACATATCAATGTGGGCAGCCCGAAAACATATTAATGTGGGCAGCCCGTATGCATCTCCATGTGGGCCTCCAGAAAGCGTCTCAAGGTGAGCAGCCAAAAAGCATCTCCATATGGTCCATATATAAGTATGTTGGTCGCTAGAGAGCATGGATACCTTTGGGCCACTAAAAACACCGATGCGGACATTCATGTGACAATCAGTAAGCTAATATGTGTCATTTAAGCTTACCATCATTACATGTGTATGGAAGTACAATGCCATTCTGAAGACTGACTGCCCGAGTTAGACTGTGACCCCATAGAATGATGGGACTGCTATCACCAATTGTTCTAGACATAGCCAATCTTTAGATTTCAAGCCACTAATTAACTGCCTTTAGCTAAAAATAATCCAATTGATACTCCCTTGACTGCTGTGTTCAATCATTATTTCCAAACCGTTGATTCCTATTTTGATTACCACATCTAGTTATCATTTATATTAATTAATAACATGTTATTAGATTTTGTGAATAATAAATGAATTTGCTGATAATTCTTTAATTCAGATGTGTAATTCTAAATAAAAACAATGCATACCGGTATATTAATTGTTTTATAGTTGATGTTATTACATAATTCATATGAAACTCAACTAAAAGCCACTTCTAAAGGCTATTAATACTCATATTGCAGACACCAGGTCGAGATATAAAAAGAAAGATAAGAAAATTATTTGTACAGGAATAGACTAACACAATGGCAGACATGTGTGTTCTTCAGCTAACGAAGGCTTCCATTCTCGATTTCCTGTGCACCACATATGTTTGATCTTTCTGTATTCATCCTAGCGTGTCTTAATACACAGTAGAGTAGTTGTCTGGGGGTAAATTTAGTTGTTTTAAGGACCCTAGATATCCAGGGCTTACGTTTTATTCTCGACAAGTACCCATCCATTTTTGTCTGCAAATCTATTTAAGAGAAGTGTTAATATTAGAAAAAATTAATTGCACCTTCTGGCACAATTCCTTTTAATATCACTTACAAAGTTTGACAAGAGAATTATTTCCGTGTTACTGTCAACATCCGTCAAGTACCTCAATATGTCATATGTTTCTTGTTACTTGTCATGTAACAGAGCTTTCTCTCTTATATTCTGTTGTTAAAAACGCAGAAAAACCAATGATTATTAGTTGTTTCTTACTCAGCAATTTGTTTGATGTTTATGAGGAGTGTGTTTTCCAAGAAGAATTAGCAGGTGCTTGGAGGGAGCTTCATGTTGCCCTGGTGCTCTCAGAGCCAAAGGGGAACAGGAAGCTGATCTGTTTGTGGTGTCTGTATTGCGTCCTGTATTTGTCCCGTCTGGTCTTTGTTTGTTGCCAGTGGTATCGAGGGTGGTTTCCTTCACCCATTGGGCTGGCACGTCATCATAAGTGAAATACCCTTGAGTACATCGTTAAACCCCAATCAAACAAACAAACAATCCAAGAAGAATTTTGAGCATATTTGTTCAAAATAAGCCTTAAGCGGGGGACCTGCTAGCTACTCAGCTTGGGACATTAAGAAGTGTCTTAGATCTTAAATCAAGGAAGTCTCATAAGTTTGAATGTAAACCATGTGGAATAATTCGGAAATATTAAAGCTTGAAATTGGTGATTATTTCTATATTCACGCCACTGACAGTCATTGTCATTCCACTAGTTAAGGCAGCATGTAACAAGTGTTCTATCATACTGTCTGTACAGGCTGGGAGGGCACTTCTTGTTGCCTCTCAGAGCACTTTGTATCACATCATGTGATTGTTCTGTATTTGTCTTGTCTTTGTTGTGCATGCCAGCAGCATCAAGGGTGGTTTCCTTCGCCCATTCAAGTTGGGTTAGCATGCCTTCATGTGAGTGAAATAACCTTAAGTATGGGACCAAACCCCAATCACACAAAACCAAAATGTTCAACTACACTGCCAACTGGCTGCTTCAAAATGTTACGGTACCAATCAGAGTGCTCGGTATTGACACTCATTTCTTCAAGATGTGCCAAGTCTTTTATTACCCATTTATGATCATTTTACTCAAAAGATTGCTTAGCTCTGCATTGTCTGATTTGAGGTGGAGTATCTATCCTTTTGCAGTCTGGAATAATTTAAATTTATTAAAATTCCATCACCCTTCAAATGACTTCAAAGAATAGAAATTTGCAATGTGGCAACTGTACTAAAATTCCTGATAAAGTTGTCTAATGGTGTAGGTGTAACACTGTTGAACTTTGGGTCCTACGGGGGGATACATGTAGTTCCAATTTCTGCAGCATGACAAAAATACACCAGATAAGATTTTTCTCAGTGGTGCACATGCCCTCTTCCAAAATCTACCAAAGTGGTGGGGTATTTAAATTTAACAAAGTCTTATTGAATGTAACATAATTTTGAATTAAAAGAAATGACGTGGTAAAATCAGTTTCAGTTATTTCACACAGAGAGTGGTACAGATTACCAAAAGCGATCATGTAGAACAAGTGGGGAAAAAAAGAAGGAAATTCAGCCTTTTATTCAGTTAATGACCTAGCAAATTTAGGTCAGTCCGTCATGTACATAAAAGAAATGACACCAATTTTAGTGTATGGTTATTAAGGTTGTTTAGTTTTAGTTAAGGTTTAGTTTACGCTTAGGTTTATATAGCGTTAGGTTTAGTATTATGAACTGAGAATTGATGTTATACCTTACCTTACAGTGACTACGATAATTTCCAACCCAAATAAAACCTTAGTCAATATGTTTTATTATCAGCTTGATAATCGCCAAATTTGATGTAAAACTATGTGCATTATAAATCCGTTGCAGATTCGCTAAAAGGTTTAGGCATTTCTGTCACCTTTCTTGTCAATAACCTTTCCAAACATTTATTCTATAAAATGTCATTTATCATATAAATCTAGGATTTATTTCATTTTATTTAACCGTACATGTATATATGCACTAGGAAGAATTGAAATTGAAATAAACACCCACTTGAACATGGTAACCTTCCAATGTATATTTATTGTGGGCAGTTAGAGAGAGTATCATGTTGCCCTGTTTCCTAACTAAGTCTCCTGCCATTTCCTAACTAAGTCTCCTGCTGTTTCCTAACTAAGTCTCCTGCCGTTTCCTAACTAAGTCTCCTGCTGTTTCCTAACTAAGTCTCCTGCCATTTCCTAACTAAGTCTCCTGCTGTTTCCTAACTAAGTCTCCTACCGTTTCCTAACTACATGTAAGTCTCCTGCCGTTTCCTAACTAAGTCTCCTGCCGTTTCCTAACTAAGTCTCCTGCCGTTTCCTAACTAAATCTCCTGCCGATTCCTAACTAAGTCTCCTGCCGTTTCCTGACTAAGTCTCCTGCCGTTTTCTAACTAAGTCTCCTGCCATTTCCTAACTAAGTCTCCTGCTGTTTCCTAACTAAGTCTCCTGCTGTTTCCTAACTAAGTCTCCTGCTGATTCCTAACTAAGTCTCCTGCTGGTTCCTAACTAAGTCTCCTGCCGTTTCCTAACGAAGTCTCCTGCCATTTCCGAACTAAGTCTCCTGCTGATTCCTAACTAAGTCTCCTGCCGTTTCCTAACTAAGTCTCCTGCTGTTTCCTAACTAAGTCTCCTGACTTCCACTGACTAAGTTTCCTGACTTTTTCTTACAATGCCTGATCAGATTGGCCAAAATCTTTATGCGAATCTTTCTCAACATAGGATACAGCTTAGCATCGAATATCAAACATTTTGATGCAAACTATGGTTATTTTGATAAAATAAATGCTTTATCAGGCTGTCATTGTGTGTTTAGCATGTCGGATTACTAATCCGTTTGTGATGTACCGCACATGGGATCAGCCCCATCTGTCAACCATCAGGTATATCAGTGAGTTACATGAAATCATGCCTGGCAATCATGGGGGTTGTTTTTTTTACGTGGTTTCCCTCAGGGTTTTCACCACTTGGGTAGGTTATTAAACCCCAATAAAACAAACAAAGCTAATCTTTATGTCCTGCATTAAATGATTATAAGACTCTGCATGGTTTGGGTAGTCAATAATTTGTTTATAGTTATTACATGTATAAATATAGATCCGATATATTCAAGTGATGTATTCTGTTTTTATCGTTTGAGTGCTTACTTTGTACATGATATCTACGCGGACAATTCCATAAATAGCTAAATTGTTATCATATATAACAATCCATTCTGTATTTATAGAGCCCTGGTGTGGAAGCACTTTAAACGTACCTGCATAACGAAATGTTAAATTATATAAATATCAGATATTGTACTCTTAGAGGAATCTGAATATTTGTAATGATTATTTGATAATGTATATATGAGAATGTTTTTTTGAGTACGAGACGTTAAAATCTTGGGATTTGTCATTTTAGACGTCATCGACTTGGTGGTGACGTATTATAAGGGTTGTTTTCTCATGGTGCTTTGTTTGCTGATTGAATTATGAATGCCGAAGGATTCATTTAGACTATTTGTTTTATTGATTATAGAATCGTTAACACATGTGATTATCTAAGTTCACAGTGTGATCCTTTCAATGAGGCAGAATGGCTGTCCCTTGCTGTGACGTCTGTGCAAACCTACCATATCGTTATGTATATCATTTTATAGCTATTTCTCATTAATGATTTAAAAGAGAGATTTCTCTAGGTGCATTCAATCTTTTGACCAGGGATGCTTTTTGCTAGCCTATATACATGTACACAGGGGGCACAGCGTAGCTAAAAGTAGATTATGTATTATTTCTATTTGTTTATTCTCTAGAAGAAGAAAAACTTAAATCAGTACAGTGGGTAGTTTGATAAAATAATAATTATACAGAGGGCAGAAATTATGTCTAAGAATTAAGTTCTGGAGGAAATAAAAACACCAGTGGGCTTGATCTATAACTATATAAGAGAATAATAGTTAGCTGCTACAGGTCAAAGTAATTATGTATATACAATGTACTTCTATAACTATATTTAACTGATTGCAGCATCATAAGAGGTATACCAATAAATATTTTTTTACTTTTAAATTAATAAATATTTTTTTATATTTAGAAAGTGACATAAACGAAAAGGGGTCACACAATAATTGCAATTTGTACAATCTCATTGGTTTAAACCGTGTAAGATACACGTATAATTTTTTTTCATACATATTCTCAAAAATATAGGTTTCCTCTTGCATTAAAGTAAGGCAAAATAAGGAGTGAACAATTAGTTGTCAGATAAATGAAATACTGTTAAGGACTCTACCGCTAGTCAGGGGTAAAAAAATTTTTGCCTTTCTGAAATCTTCTTTCTGAAATCTTCTTTGTACAGTCTTGGTAATACAAAAAAAATGGACAAAAGAATTAAGTATTTTAAAATGTTTTTTTAAGATTTAAGTTGTAAAATGAGTGCCACAAAGATTATGTGTATAGGAAGACGGAAAGGATTAACGTGATTATCTCACCTGAACTGATTACCTGCTGGTTATTACCACAAACCAATCAATAAAAGGCCAACAGATCAAATGCATGACCATTGGGGGTGTGTATGTGAACTGAGCAGTAGACATGGAGAACAAATGTTTTATACAAACTACTCATGCCCCCAGTAGGACTCCTTCTGATAGCCATTAACAAAGGTGTGAACGAAATCATTGAAACCGACGTCATTCAAATTTCAGAGTTAAAACTGTCATTTAAAGACATTTTTAAAAAAATTATATATTCAAAAAATGACAACAATAGACAAAACTCTATTTCGCCTTTTCATTCAATTAAAAAAACATGTTGTTTATTAAATTTATTGGGAGTAATTTAACAAAAATCTGGAGTTCAGTCATTCACACACGTTTAGACTGTTTTCTCAGCTTTCATTTTTCTTGAGTTTTATCATTTAAATCGTTTATTTCTCGTAAACTATTTGTAGTATGTCTTTGAAATTTGGCACAGACAATCTTGAAGCCATTATCTAAAAAACCGTAATGCGGTTTTTTATATTCATTTTCGTTTTGAAGATATTTAGCAAATAGGTTTATAAGGGCAAAGTTTTATTTTTTTCCATATATTTTTTATCAATTGTACAAAAACTAACTTAAATTTAGAAAAACCCTATGACAGTATTTTAGTCACAATATTTGTCTACAAAGACATGCAAGTTTGGAAAAAAAATCTCCAATCATCTGAGAAAAATAGGAGTTACAAACAAGGGTCTATTTTTAAAAATAATTTGACGTTTTTCTGTATTAATGCCATTATAAAATAAACTAAATCATAATATGACATTAGGCCTATATTTAGAATCTTGAAGTCCTCCGTTTTCTAAATATATACGGTGTTAATATATTCATCCTTTGGAAATACCCGCAAAAGCCTCGAAAATATAAGGGTCGCACTTTTTACTCCTCACTAGCGGTAGAGTCCTTAAGTCGTTACCGGTATTACAAAACGTACAGTGAAACTATACCTTTACATGTACTGACAAACTGAACACAAAGGTAAAGTAGGCTTTGTTTTGTGAACCACATGCTGGCTATTTTATGCCTATGAAGAATGAATTTGGACCAATTCAATAAAGCATATTCAGACTGAAGTGAAGATGTTTGATTTTTTGTCTGGATTTAGTTTTATACCTTTGTATATTATTGTTTCACTTATTTAAATCATACACATAACACAAGGCTTTACGGATTACAACTTCTGGTTTAATATGGGTGCATCGTTCCAATGTCTGTTCAGACATCGTTCTCAAGCATATATATTTACGTTATTATAATGACGCCAAAACGTTCAAAGTTCAAATTTAAGTGCCCTTAAAGATTTTGATTTTAGTATAAAAAATAGTTTGTGAAAGGCAGGTTCTCTACGATTGAAATGATTTGGTATAACCCCTCGGTTACTTTCTCAAAGACCCAGAACAAACTCAAATAAACGATCATCATCGGCCTCTGCTCTCTAATAAAGATAGGCTGCTGCTATATACATATCAACTTATTGCTATGTCATTGTGACGGATCAGGTGTTTAAGTAGTACGTATGACCTGGGATTAGTATATAGGGATAAGAAACACCGCTCCACAGTTTGCTTTGAGTTGCAAAAAATAACCGGTTTTGAGAACGCAAAGGTTATGGATCCACACAGCGATCATGTTTATTGGAAATGGGTTTCTTTCGATGTGATATTATTTTAACTAGTCGTTGTTATGAAACGACACCAACTGATGGGCTTTCCTACAAAAAATAGCCTTTAAAGTACCGGTAAGCGATTTATGCATAACCTGCTAGCCAAGTATCACATTCACGGATCACTGATTCGAAGGGAAGCGGTGTTTCTTATCCCTCTACACTAATCCCACGTGTGACCAATGGTGTCGATCTAATAGCACGTGCTAAAATCACATCCGGCGCATTCTTAAATAGCGTAAATTTTTTTGTACATGGAACTTGGATAGTACTATTTTGTTTCTACGTGCTACGCCTATTTTCACTAATACAATTTTGTAGTGTATTTAGTTACCTTCGTCATTCGTGACTTGTCTCACATGAGTCATGTCGGATTTGTTACCCAGAACCACCATTGGAACGTGAGTGGCCTTTTTTCCCTCCTCTATCCGCCGCTTGATCTCATGTAAAGCGTCAAAGCTCTTCCGGCTTGTTACCGAATATATCAACATGAATCCATCCGCCCATCTTATAACGTCATCCCGTGCACCATTATCCCCTTCCTGTTGTGAATGAGTAAAACAACGGAAAAACGTTAACAATTGATTTAAAGTGGCTTAAATTTCAATTTTATTTAACCCTTATAAAACGTATACGATGGTTTACTGCGATCTTACATTGATGTTCCATAGAATTTATACCATGGTAGGCTATAACTCGATGAAGCATGGTACAAATACCATGGTTATCATTGGACCACGGGTTGACCATGTCAAACCATAGTATAATCTATGGTAAACTAAGGTATCTTTAATAAGGAAAGTCATATCTAATTAGCTCCCCGGTAATGTATTCTCGCATATGGTCGATCGAACAAAATTCTATATCAAACATCGTCTATTGGTTACTCTTGAATGGCCAATCACAGAGTTGCTCACAAAAACTTGGTGATAATAAGCCTGTGATTTTTGCTGAATCCATGAGGTTAGTTTTACAATTGCGGCTCCACGTGCGATGTAATTAATGTTATAATAAGCTGCCCACTGCCTGATTATGCCAAATTTAACTGCGACAAGAAAATATTGAATTAGGCCTATATTGAGGAACCAACTCATTTCATTGGCTGTTTTTGAGACAATATTGGCTTATATAGACAGTGTTGGCCTTAAACGACAACGCTTGCGGGCGTAAACACATTTGGTTTAAATTTCCCTCGGTTGCTTCAATATACCAGTATTGGAAAAGGAACACTTTAGGAGACATATCTTGGCCCGAAAATGGACATTGGACACACCTGGCATTCAACTCTTGACGTTATGCTGGAAACTGGGTAACATGGGCATTCCGATATTGGCACAGCCTCCAAGTACAATTGATTAAAAGTACAGATTATATGTTATATACTGCGTCAAACAAGCTATCTCTTTACTAGGAGCCCTACTTACAGTAAGTGGTCGCAAGTAATGCTCAGTGCAGTTCGTGTAATATTTAGTGCATGTATATCTTTATGGTTTAAGACAATGACGTGTGTTATTTGCTCTTATTCTGAGGAACAAGTTATGTTTTTAACTTGCATGGCTTTGTATTCATAGAATTACTGATGGCATTTCTGACCAAACGAAATTTCATTTGACCATTTCACTTTATTGAAAGCAGATGTACACGCCCTGTTAATCCGGAGAATAATAAGGAAGAATATCAATCTAATAAAATCGGATAAACCATTGCATAATCTATATAAACCCTCAGATATACTGATACAAATTTTGCAAAGGATTTTAATCTCGAGTTGTTATGAGCAACATTATGTACATCTCAAGAGGCAATACGTATCTATGTAGGCTATTGATATGATAATGGCAGACGGGGAATTTTTATCTTCTAGTGAGATAAGTGAGTAGGCAAAAGTAATTTAAATAACAGTTAAAGCCAACCTTGGGTATTATTAAAACACAGAAAGTATCCCTAAACTCAATAAACTAAGGATATACCAACAATATCTTGTACGTTAAATGTCTGCTCCTCTCTCAAAAAAGATCCATTATTGCATACTAGGTGAATAAAAATGTAAAAGATCGTCTGGTTAATGCAAAGCATCCCTCTGTATCTAACTTGTATCTTTCAGTCTCCTTAGCGGACATATTCTTGGGTTTATTTCTATTTCTTTGAAATGCCAGTTTACAGGATTAATTATTCTAAACCAGGCCGAATATCTTGTTTGCTACATTTTTATCACATATTTTCTATATCATGAACATGGTTACTACCTTCTATCGAGATATATTTATAATGTATGTTACCCATAACAACTCGAGAATAAGATATATTTAGAACCTTATCTCTGGGAGTTTAAATAGAACATGAGTTCATTCATCGTTTTCTGTTAATCGACATGCCTGTACCAGTGTGATAAATTTGTAGAGATCTACTAGCTGTTAATCGACACGGAGGGAATGTGGTCATAACCAGAAGGTAGTATTATAGGCTTTGATTCATTTTGCATGCTATAATCTGTCGGTGGAGACTATACTTGCCATTTTCGATGAACGGTTGTGGTACTCTTGCATGCACAAGCAGGCCACTAAACCGGGTGCTGGGTTGCATATTGGTATGTTTTTTTGTTGGATTGCGGTTTGACGTTGTTATTTCACTAATAAGATGACGTGCCTGCCCAACGGATACAGGAAACCACCCAAGACGTCACTGGCATGCAACAAACATTGACAAGACCGAATTATCACAAGACAAAATACAAGTACATCACAAACATATCGGTGTTGTAGTGCTCTGAGAGCACTAGGGCAACATTATAAAAGCTCGCTGGTCTTATTAGAAGGCACAAGTGTAGAAGTATGATTTGTTTGTGGTGATTTGCCTGGTCCCAAGCTAAACCCCAATAGATACATTTTGACGCGAAGTGTTGTTATCCAATAAGATACAATCTTCGACCGTTTCTAAAGTATGACATATATAGATAACCTATAACGGCCGTATACATGAGTAACATGGTACCCTACATAATGTAAGTCGGTAACCTCTAAACTATACTTTGAGTTGTCTTGGACAGGTGTTACTAATAAAGGCTGGGACCGACTGGAGAAAGATAGATACCAAACCATTCAGTCTCTTGTGTGCCACTTATGTCTCAGCTTTCGCTTTGTTCTTAAATTGGCTTTCTCAATACCTCACACTTGCCTTAAAGATCTAGGTATATATGTTCTATAAACAATCTCTGCTATGCCTTGGAGGTATATAATTGGATAACTCTCCTTTGACTTTATAATGCTAACACAGTGAATGAAGATGACTTGTTAAACACTAATTTGGCTATTCATAATAGGACAATAGGTAAATGATACACATTGCACGGTATGAGATAAATAACAAAGACAATACACTTAGAATGAATATGTACGTATACATGTTCATCTAACTTGAAAATGACGCCAATGTACACCCATAAAATAAATTATATATCAACAGACATGAATCAAACATTCAAAAGAAACAGCGTTAAAACTACTATAGTAAGTTTTAAAGCAGGAAAAATTGTCCCACGTGTTATTACCAATAGCATTGTTCCCACCGATGAGTTTAAAAAATTATAGTAACCTGCTTTAGATGACGACATTTTATCATACAAATACACCCTGAGTATGCAATGAGGTCGTACAGCTGCAGACGGATGCAATTATTCCTTAAAGTTACTAAAAATATGTTTATTGTTAAATATAAAAAAAAACAATATTTCCATTTTATTTTTACCCACATTAAACATTTTGAAGCAGCTGCATTGTTCCATATCTGTGGAGAACAGTAGAGCTCCGGAGGCTTCCTGTGAAGAACGTGATGGAGCGGATTTATCCCAAAATTGCAGTCTGCGTTGAAAGGCTAGATGGTAGGCCTACTTCATGGTTACAAAATGTGTAGGCCTATGTTACATCTTGCCGTTTCCGTTTAACGCATGATACATGTATGTCTGCATCTCTATGTAATTTTGATACCAAAAAAAATATATGTATATTTTCAAATTTCAAATTATAACAGTGCTTAGAAGAGACCAACAAAAACAAGATCAGGAAAAAAACAACAACTGACATTTGTGTAGTTGTTCTGGGCAAAAAAATGGATATTTAATTTATGAACTGTTGGGATTACCCATAACTTCCTCGAAACGGAAATTAATTATTAACTTTGTGACTTACCGTAGATCTTGTATCCAGTATCTCAAACGATACCGATTCACTGTCCACAACCGTTGTATATTTGTATTTTGATTCTGAAAATATATCATTTATTATCTGATTGGCAGCTGCGTGTTTGTTTGATAGGCGTTTAGTTTGAAACTGTCCCAGTTTTAAGGTCAGGCAAAACTTTGTAGTCAGGGTTTTTTTTTCGTCAACCATAAAGAAACTAACAATATTAAAATGACATAAACTTACCAAAATTATAAAGTATTAATTAATGCTAATAATAATAATAATAATAATAATAATAATAATTAATAATAAATACTGAAATATATTTAAAATAAAACACCTACATGTAGATGTCATTTTGCAGCTATACATGACAATGATATTGACATAACTAAAACTTGGAGTAGCGTTCGGTGAAATGCAAAGAAACCCCAGATTACCTGCAGTTTGGTCATATTCACCTATGAATCTTCTTGTTAAAAACCTTACAGCGATGGCTGAAAATAAAACAAAACAACATAAACTCAGGAGAGAGTTGAACCATATCGATCTAACTTTGTATTTCGATACCCATGTTCCCAAAATAAAACTTCAATGCATAATTATTATTTTACAGACGCCAAACAAGCCACACAGCTTTTTCAATATGGATAAAGACGATTCAAGCTGAATCTAGAATAATGAATATATTTGTATCTGTCAGAATATGCCATTTACATCAAACATATCAGAGGGAGGAAACATTTACGCAATTTTAGCAAGTCGAGAATTGTTCCTCTTTTTTATTTTTGGAAGATGATGGATGGCTAAAAAGGGTGTATGTGTGATGCCCTTGCCAATATAATTATGTCTGCATTAACTCACAGACACCGTCGGCAGGTG
Organism: Mopalia vespertina; assembly: GCA_030265115.1. NCBI lineage: Eukaryota > Metazoa > Mollusca > Polyplacophora > Chitonida > Mopaliidae > Mopalia > Mopalia vespertina. The sequence continues at coordinate 14,145 of JAQQZZ010082986.1, forward strand.
GGGTGCTATTACTGGAACGAACGAGAAAATCTACTCAAGCCGCTCAAGAGAGGTTTGTACATTAAAACCATGTAGATGTACAGGCAGCTCTGAAATGCATTACGTAAGAGGCGTGTTTATTTGTTTGGCGCGAACCCACGAATCACTTTGTTTACAGAGCTGTGGAGTTCTCACGGAGGGTCTTAATTCACAGAGATGTGTATAGTCTACCAAACGGGAACTAAACTATAAGATACCCTCCCAAATTTTACAGAACATCGGTAACATATATCACATCAAACAGGATATGTGATGTAAACTATTAAATGAAGCAAATTTCAAGTGGAAACTATAGATATGGATAGAACGTTTGAAGCGTGTCATTACTATAAGTTACCATTTCCTCTTTGCTTTGAATAGTGTTCAGAGGTACGAATTGTTATAAAATGGTCTTTAACAGAGCGATGCGACCAAGGGAATTGCTTAACTGATGGTGGTATCAGCTGTAACGTACTGTAACTCAAATGATTCTTGGCTCCAAGCCTATGACGGTTTGAGACCTATAGCATACGGTTCGAGACAATTCTTACACTGCACGAGACACAACACATTTTCTTAATCATAATTGAAGATGTCAGCGAAACCTTAGGTATTTCTTGATTGTTCTTCAAAGAACATTTCTAAATACTTAAAGGACAAATTCATAATATAACTAAAGCATATAATATAATTTCATAGGAACGTTTTTAAATATATACACAGAATTGCTTGACAGCATGACAGCGATTCTGGTGGGGTTTTGTTTTTTTGCCGTTAGTGCGTGTTTTTTTGTTGCTGTTTCTGTTGTGTGTGTGGGGAGGGGAGGGGGTCTCATTCTACACTTTGGCGTACATTGTTACTGTTTTAGTTTAAAGAACCCGCACTGTACATCATCTGGGAAGCTATCTCCTAAGTGTCTGACATGGCTACGTGCAGCCTCATACTCAGACTAGAAGTGATGGTCACTATGTACCACCATATCAGTCAGGTCACGGCAATGGTCTTAAATTAGCCACTGCGGTCATCTGTTAAGCACGGCCAATTTTGACAACTAGAGTCAACGTCACTTAAAATAGCATTCGTAGAAACCGTTCTTGATATACCCTTATGCTTTCCTTAAATAAGATTCATTAGAACTATCGTCGTGGTAGTACAATCAGCCGCATACACTGTCTCTATTCATTTTCAAATTCGCTGGCCAGAAAGTAACAAGAGGGTGATTGTTTTGAACGTTCTGTTTTCTGAAACTTTCTCAGATATTGTCCACTGGTCGTTGTGCCTTAAAAAATAAACCTGCAATCTTATTCTACTGCACCACTGTGGCAATTTTTATTTACCACCCAAGTCGATAATTGTTCCACGTTTTGCGTTGACACACGTCCCTATGAGCGATATTGTATTAACTATGGCGTAAAACTCTAATCTCACCAACAGATAAACAGAAAATGGAGATTTCTGTGTATTGCTGTTTTCTAATCTAAGGGAAATTGAACACCGATGTCGAATGGTCGGGGTACCTTGCACTATACAGTTGCAATCATATCTTACTGCACGATTGTCTTAACTACATGTACCGGTCAGCGATTGTTGCCGGTCATCTCGACAATCATTTTATTTACGGTTCAGGTTAAACTTAAGCGCATGAGCAATATTAGCCTATCTTACGTGCGATGTATGGCGTGAAAGTCCAGTCAAACAGATGAACAGAAAAGTGACACGAATCACTAGTCATGTACATTCCAGTAGGAAGTAATACTCCAATCCAGACCGGTAATATATATTAACCGAAACAACTACTGACAGCTAGAACGTGTCTGGAATATATTTTAACACGTGTCTACAGGAAAATGTATTACACCAATTATACGCTCTTTTTAGCCTTTGATCTACTCTGCTTTGCTAAATATAACCTTCTGACATAAAAGTGTATTTTGCTGTACGAAAATCTGTGATACTTTAGTATTATTTCCTACAATGCTGCCTTATTCACGACAATTTGTTTTACACATAATTGTCATACCTGCGTCTTTACTTACATTTCAAAATGACTACAAATGATGAATTTGTGGCTATGGTCATAACGAGTCACCATATATCTTTCTATTTTTGAAAGATATCCCAAACAGTTGAGGTCACGAAAGCTATCAATCAAGGGAAAGTCAGTTTTGACAACCGTTCAGATAATATGCCAGACATGCAACTGATCAGAATACTCCACCGAGCAGCCGAATTAATTTGGGATGCCACATGCTAGCATCGATTTAGCTTCTGTCAGAGCTTGGAAGAAAATGGCGGATTAAGTCAGCCATATATCTTTGGTTATTGGAATAGCCCGAAAGTGTTGGGGTTAAACCATTATTAAATGACCATTGTGATTCTGTACGTGTGGCCTTCTACTCGGAGTAGAAGTGATGGTATTATGGACCACCGTATATATGAGTGAGGTCAAAGGAACAATCTCAAACTACCCACTCAGGTCATCCATCACGTTAAGTCAATTTTGACAACCTAAGACAACTACTCTTAATATAGCGTCCAAGGAAACAATTCTTGACATTCTTTAAGAACATATGTGACCGTATTCCTTAAATAAGAATCGTCGATTTTAGAAGAGAAGAACTTTAGAAGCGACATTATCATATTCATTTTATTTTAACAAGGGTGCAAAACTTAATAAAAGAAATCAAATTAAGTTCCAGCTCTTTACCTACTGGGCTACAAGTAAAGGTCAGGTAGGTAATCCATCACGTAAAGTCAATTTTGACAACATAAGACAACTTCCCTAAAAATAGCGTCCAAAGAAACAATTCTTGGTATTCTTTGAGAACATCTGACCGTATTCCTTAAATAAGAATCAGCGATATAAGAAGACAAGAATTTTGAAAAAATAGTAGCCTATTCATTATATTTCAACAAGTCTCCAAAACTTCATCAATACAACTGGTCTTTGAAAGAATTTATATTTTACAAATCATATTGAGTACCATCACTTCACCCACTGATGTACAAGTACAAGCTATAGTGGTTTACCGGTAATTCAAAATTCGTCAAATGTTTAACAACAGAAACTCAAACAATCCTCTCTTTGAGCCAATACTCTGTGGTATGGATTGGCCATCTACGTCCAGATCAGTGCTGTCTAGAGCTGATGTGTAGTGATACAAGAGGATATAAGGACTTTTTTTTATAACTTTTAGGAAAGTCTTAATCAACCGATGTAAAAACTTCCTATGTTTATTATTTATTTCCCACAAATCAAACAGCCATCGCAGTGAATCGCTGGTACTTCATTTGTTTTTCTCTCCAATATTTTTAATCAGTTGAAGTTAATTGTCCATCGATTCTCTCCCCAGCTAACTAAAACACGGAAATCCAGTTCCGTTCGAGAATAGGCTACCGATTTATAGACAACATCGTAAAGGAAATTAACGCACGACCCAATGCGGATCCACTGCATTCGTAAAATTGTCTGGAATTTTGGGTCCCTCAAATTGTATTACACCGTTAAGATTTTCAAAATCAAAATCGTTATAGTTTACCACTATTAAACACGGTTTGGTGTGTACAAATAGTTCGGTACGTGGTGTCCGCAGGATTGTCTAGCGGCACCGATGCGAGCTTGCACACGGGCGCCTGGTCGTCGGGGTAGAGAAAACGTTGAAACGGCATCGCGGGGAACCAAACGATGCTTTTCCCGAGAAACACCCATGCCGAACAAACCTGTGCGAATTCCCAGACTGTATCTTTAATCAATGTGCGGGGAATTGACTAAAGATAATCAGTAGCAATGCTATATGTGTATACACACATGCAACTATTAATATGTTTCCTTGGATTTACTGAATATACAAATGTCTATTTTCTTAAAACTTTCCACGTGGATATCACCGCCACATGCGGCACAGTTATAGAGACTTGGTAAAAGAAAGACCGAACTTAAACAGGAGTCAAGCGGCAATTGCATCCATGCAGTCAAGGCTATGCTAGTCTGTTTGGATTCGCGTCATATGGCGGCCATATTTCGGTATTGCGATATAGCTTTTGGCGAATTCTACCTCTAACATTCGACATTTGTTGTACATTTGGGGGTTGGATTCCTGTAAACAAAGGAAACACACGTATAGGTTTTACCAGTAGGCATAGCGGAAGTCTGGGGCACATGGGGCGAAAAGGGTCCAGGAATTTTCTCTCATCTTCGAACATATTTATATACAAATTTATACACTTCCTGGCCTCGTCCTGGTTCATTTATTTAGGCCAACCATTCCGCATGAAAATATTATTACGTACATCCAACAGTATTTCAGATAATAAAATGGAGATAGATCGAGTATTTCAGTTAATACAATTTAAAAACGGCCCGATCTTGTTGACTGACAGTTAAGTCACAGTTGTCTGGTGTTTCAGATAATACAATTTAAAAACGGCCCGATCTTGTTGACTGACAGTTAAGTCACAGTTGTCTGGTGTTTCAGATATTACAATGGAAATGACTAAGTTTCCTAACTGAGAGTTAAATAAGTCGTCCAGTAATTCAAATAATAAAATGAAATTGGCTATTGCTTCTCGGCTGAGAGTTGCCAAAGATTGTCCAATATTTCAGATAAACAAAAGAATATTGCATGAGCTTTGGATTTAGAATAAAAACACATGTTGGCCTCGCTTTAACGCAACCCAAATTCCCTGTCTGGTAGAGTGTGCCAATCAGATTATAAAATACATTCCTAATTGATATGCCTCTACATCTGTTAAGGACTATACGGTATACCCACAAGTGGGTTTCTAAGAGTAAATTAGAAATATTTCCATTAGTAACCCTCCCAGCACCTACATGTACACATGTGGAAGGCTTTGGCATCTGAGTTATGTAACAAATTACAATCATTACGCCAGCAAGTAGTTCGTCATGTCAGTTCTCACCAGGCCCTCGTGTCAATAGGTCTTTAGCAGGGCTGAACGCTTCATCGGAAACAATTACGCGTTTCATTTACAAGCCGTCAGAATTATGACAACAGAAACAGGTGGAACCTTTTACAAATAGTTTTTTGATTGTAATATTGATGAGAAGGGTTATAACGCCATACTTAACCTCATTTTACTCATATGATGTCAAGGCAGCCCAGTGAATGAAAGAAACCGCTGTTCGACGTCACTAGAAACAAATAACAGGACTGGACAATCACAAGACGCAATACCTAGGCGTCGGAAAGAGATCTGCGTCATGTTACCCCTTAGCTCGGAGAGAAAGCTAGAGCATGTAATTTAACCGATATTTCATTGGTTAACAGTGCAATTACAGTTCGTCGTAAACCCAGTCAGACAATAATTTCGAGTCGGAAGCTGTCGGGTCGGTGCGACATAAACTTTAGAGTCAAAGTCGCGATCCATGTCGGAACATCCTTCAACACTTTCCGTACCAGTACAGTAATCTCGGAGGTGAAGGGAAGCAATAATATTACACGAAAACGTGTAATGTAAACCGCCGGATATTCTGTGCGCATGCGAGGAAATCAAGTACTCCGCGGATTTGTTTAAAAAAAAACCCTTATCAAACAAGTCCGTTTCTCCATTAAAATCACATTTAAACAAAACAGTGTTTCTTTTTTTATGTATGACTTGTTGCTTATAATTTAAATTTGGTCCGCTGTAAATATTTTAATAATGATGCTCCAATGACGTCCTTATATCAACACAAGAATAGCCTTCAGACATAGACACGTCGATAACCCAGTCATATAATGAAAGTAAATCCATGCGAGTTACCTCCCGTGAAATGACCCACTCTACACCTGAGATTATTTACGGTACGGACATGGCCGAGGGATGTTCCGACAGGAGTCATGAGAGTGCGATTCCATCTTTATTTAGGAATGATGGTTTAGTTTTGAGTCCATAGGCTCCTTTATTTTCTGTTCTGATGATGCCAAATTTTTACCGGTTATTTCTAGCAGTTTTAGACCACCTTCCATTCTTTTTCAACGATGTGTACTCAAGAACACATACTAGTATTATGCAATAATACACAATATATCCATATTATGCATTGGGGTTGCATGAGAACTAATTGAATATTTTGTTCCTATACATTTCCATCACCTTGAAACATTTTCGTTCTGGTTATTAATAATGCTTATAAACTTTATTTGAAACACGCTGTAAAACTTTCATATGATTTATAGCTTTATACCATTTAAAACATTGGAAAAGTCCCTATTATACATGTAGGCCTACATTGGTACGTCTCACTGTTTGGAATGTAGTCCAAGAACTAACCTTGAACCTAGAACATCTGCGGACCATATACGACCACCATGAGGTAAAATCTGTCAAACTCTCCCAAGATATATTAACTTTGGCAAAACAAATAAATCATAAAATGTTAAAGTCAGCGGGATGTTAAACCTTTAGAATTCAGTTTTTGCTCTCCCCTATTTTCAGATTTGGCATTCGTTCCAAAATTATATTTAAACCGGATTCGTTCGACACATTATGCGTGCCTTGAAGGTCGCTAACTGAACAAGACCAACTCATTCGGTAATGTCACTTTCGAGAAGAGCCTGTCATTGTGATCATCACCACTATGAAGGACTAAATTACGGTAACATTTAATCTGATTTATCGATAAATAAATTAGTGGTTTCGATAAATGAATTTTTGGTATCGATAAATGAATTTTTGGTATCGATAAATGAATCATGGATAGAAATAATCCAGTGATGGATAACGATCATTTACTCGATATCAATAATTCATAAATCGATAATTACAACCGATATCGATATAAAATTATCGACAATTCTATATCAATAATTTTGGATTCTGGATTTCAGCAGTTCATACATAGCGGTAAGCAAATGTAACAGTCGTTCTATAAGTGGCACAAGTAGATTAGAATATTGTTATCGTAACAGCATCAAAATTTCAAATTAAATTTTTTTCATAATCTTGTTTCACTCACCACTCTTTCCCACGCCATCCATCCCGACCATGGCCACCTTTGTCTCACCTAGTGAAGATTTCTTTCTCCTCAGGTATGGTCGCAAAGTTGTACCTGTGGTCGGTTCCGTAGTTGTACCACTCATTGTTAGCAAAACAAAAGATCTCAATGTACCCTTTGAAGCTTCCGAATTTCACAGAAATAAATATATGGTAGGTAATTGGAATCTGCAACCAGTTACTGTACCGTAAAATTTTCGAGTTTAAAGGAGGTAGATAGATTCAGGTAATTTGTATTGAAAATACCACGTACAAACTCATTAATATTAAAATATGTGAGTCTAATGGTCGTACATGTAGTTCGATGCCCGAAATTTGTAATGAAAATATCACATAAAGTAGCCTACGAGTAAATACGGTCCTTTCGTTTATATTCTCTGTAAAACAGGACGAACCAAATAGGAATTCCCAAGAAATTCATGGACAGAACCAAGCCATAAGACAGACACCTATGTTGGAGCTAGAAAAGAACATAGGTTTTTTTTTTATCTTGTTGGTTGTAGTTGGAGGCTCTGTTGCCTGCATGAGCGATTTATCTCACCTGCGCGTCCACAATTGATATCAAATCTTACTTAAATCATTGATGAAACAGCCAATCAGAGCCACAAATTATCTCCAGAACAGCACAACTATATATATTCTTATTCATGGAAAAAATAACTGATGAATTCTATACAATTCAACTTAGTGTAATTACTTCCAGCTAATCCTCGTCCCACGGAATAATCAAGTGTAAATCCTTTTGAACGACCAATGTCTTTTTATGTATTAGGTAACCGTGTTATAAAGGTAAAGACAAATTGGATGTTTTTATGTTACAAAATTATTTTCTTCGGTCGGAAGTTTTTCCTTAATCCAGCTGATAACAATTAATGCAGCGTGTAAACCAACAATGAAACAGGCACGTCCACAGACCAGCTTCTCAGCTGTATAATATTCCTTTATATGTTATTCCTTCCTTATCAAATTTGATAAAGAAGAGCAGAAGCTAATGACACGTCATTATAAGCCTTACTAAAGATATACTGTGAAGTTCACATGTAGTAAACCTTGTTCACCCTTCCTTCGTCCTATTAATCCGTTTTGATGTTGATAGCGGTCAGCAAACAAGGTGTTCGGCGTGTATTCCATCTTGGATGCTAGAAAGCGGGACTGCTATCTCACATACACGTTATCTGTACATTTTGTATACCAGAATATATACAATATATACTAAACAGCTAACCGCTAGGTAAAGTACTGTACTTGGACCAACCCCCAAATGTTACACAGTTAGTATTCAACGAGGTCGGCATGTGTTTTATCCGAGTCTACCTTAGGCTTCCGAATCGCAGGAAACCAGGTGTTACAGGAAGGGTTCCATCGATATTCTTGTATAGCTTCCGCCTGTCTTGAGGCAGCTCACACCGTGAACTCAACACGTCTGAAATACCATACTCCCTACAGTCCCTCTCAAGAAACTGATGCTACAGATGCCACTCTCGTAAAACAAAAGTACTACTTGAGTTGACTCAGAACTCACGCCTAAGATAACGTTAACTTCCAGAAAGTTATGTTTTATACTATAGCTAGTTGTAAAAACCCAAAGGTAAATGTATTTATTTAGTTGTGGTTCAATGTCGTAATCTAGATATTCCACTTACATGACGTCTTTGCATTGTCGGTATTCCGTTTCCTTTCCTTTGATATACTATGGTTCGAACTTCAGCCTTGATCTATGTCATCTTAACGCTCTCAATTGGTTTGTTCGATTTGGGTTTAACATCGTACACAGGGGTATTTCACTTATATGACGACGGACGGTCCACTTCACACTGTCGCCGGAAAACCGGGAAGAGACCTCGTAAAAACCACCCCCGGATTGCTGGAGCCACATAGTGCGACTCACTAACATAGTTGATGGTCGACAGACGGACTCCATCCCGTGAACGGTACACCGAAGAAGGATTAGTAATCACACACGCTAACGACTAAGCCACGGCCTCCGCAATTGGATTTACAACTTTCTACTACTTGTGTTTGTTGTTTGATTGGGGTTAAACGTAGTACTCAAGGGTGTTTTATTTATATGACGACAGATTGTCCATTTCACACTGTCCCTTGCTTAAATACGGTGGAAAACGGGAGGAAACCTGGTAAAAACTCCCCCCTCGATTGCCGGAGCCCAATCGTGTGACTCATTCATCTGATGGTCGACAGACAGACTCGAACCCGTGAACGGTACACTAGAGGGAGTAGTAGGCAAACACGCTAACCACTAAGCCACAGCCATTCTACTCGTGAAAATCATCTGTAAGAATAATGTAATCGTATACCCAGATTTATGTAGTGCGTGATTGGAGAAATAACGTACTTACACTAATTCACTTTTTGACGGCGTGTAGCCCAGTGCAATGGTATACAACCATCAACGTCACTTTCAGCAATCAATGACGAGATATATGCATGTTACTTTGATGTTACCACGGTTTTTTTTGTTTGTTTTTTTTTTTTTTGGGGGGGGGGGGGGGTATATGAAAGCGTGCCTGCCCAATGGGTGAAGGAAATCCCCCTGAACATACCGACACAACGAATAAGGACAAGACAGGAATATAACAAGCCATCACAAACAGATAGGCTTCATGTTGCCCCTTAGTCCTTACCACAAGGGCGCTCTTTCCCTACTGCCCACTGGGGGTTGAAGGGGACTTTAGCCAAACAAAACAAATGCTACATTCGATGAATTCAATAAATCTATACTGCCCTGGTTTAGAAGAATCTTACTTCAGTATAGAACCATGCAGCCCCCACGTGGAGTGATGAAGTTACAGGACGTACAGCTTTGATTATTAGTTAGATAGGGGTTTGACGCCGTATTTAAGTTTATTTCCCTCATATACGACGGCGTGCCAGTTGAATGGGCGAAGGGAACCACCCTTCGGCGCCAATAACAGTCGATCACACGGGTTCATGTTGCCCTTATGACGGAGAACACTAGGGCAACATGAAGCTCCCTCGTAGCAGCCAGCCAGTGCACATAGCTAACACAAATGTGAAAGTACACCATAAACAAATTGTGTTCCACAATGAATATCATTTGTGATGCTCCTTAGCTCGAAAAGCATTGAGATAACACGGACGTGGTCCCAGCTACATGTACGCTAACACTGAACCATCGTGAAAAAATATTTAAACGTTCGTTTAATTATTGAGTTGATTTTGGTTAGCTATGTTCAAGGGCCACGAAGCCTCAGGTTTATGTAACTCCCTCATATCTAAGTACTTCAGCCAGGTGGTGTTCATAAAACACTCGGTCAGGTTTCACGGAGACGTGTTAACGCGCTCCTCTCTTGATTTATTTTAGTTCGATGCTCGCGAGACAAGGCACTTTGCTGGCAGATTTTACGCATTTATCTGCCGTGCCATCAATCGAGATAAGGCTGTACAAGAATCGCTGCAACGGGCCAGCCACCACATTGGACTACATGTGGTTAGTATACAAAGTTGAGCTGCAAGTAGGCGTGCTTCTGGTTATCGTTAGTTGCGTTTTAAGTACTTTCAGTTGATAGATGTTTAAACTATATCGAATTTACCGTTATTTGACCCCGGTTTCCGTTTAAATCGTACGCAAAACGTACAAGATTATCTTATCTATATCGAGTTGTATTGTTATGTTAAATGTCTGGCTGACGTACCGTATAGCTCTATTGAGCTACGCTTCCATATAAAAGCACAGCAAAAATTCCTGTGTTTTGTTTGCTTGATTGGGGTTTAACATCGTACTCAATGGTATTTCACTTATATAACAAAACCGGGAGAAAGCCTATTAAAATGCATCTCTACGAAGGACTGCATTTGCCGGAGCCGCATCGTGTGACTCACTCCTATACCCGATGGTCGACAGAATGATTCGAACCCGTGGACAGTACATCGAAGTAGAATTAATAGTCAGCCACGCTATCCACTAAGCCGCAGGCCTAAAAATTATTGCGTCTGTGCCCATTGAAAAAATTATACATTAAAAACTAACATTAACGATACGAGTGATATAAACCAAAATGTGTATGTTCTGTGAACAGGCCACCAACTGCAGATCCGTTCAGAGATTAATCCGCGAGTTGAATGACTTCATAGCATAGTCCGGGTGTATTTATATAGCTGAAATTTTCCTGGCGACGACCGCACAATTTCGGTAAGGGGGGGGGATTTGTTTGGTATATATTGGTAGAGCTCTTCTGTTTACTGTTTAAAGTCCAAAAACATTATCTAACTTAACTTAACATGACAGAGCACAAGAATTAACGCACTTTTTCCGTACATGTATTTACATTTTATTGCAGTCCATAACTTCGCCTTAAGCATGATCTGATGACATCATTATTAACAAACGTTCTGTTATCTAAATAAGGCTACATGCCAGGATAGACTTACACTATTAGAGATACATAACTCTGTATCTAACGCTCTGTTGAAATATTAAGATCTTACTAGACCTCCAAGGGTATATCTTGTTGAAAATCTGTTAAATCCCATTTATATCGAAGAATAGGCCTATACATGTAGGTCGAAACTTATGTATGTATATATTGTTTGGAAAGCTCGTATACTCTGGATGATAAGTATGTAGATATGGTGATGGTTTAATGATAACTTGTTGAAAATTGAAGTAATGTGAACAGAAAAAGTGCATTTTTGGCACTTTATTTCTTAGAATTCAATTACAATAAAGCCTAATAAATTAAGTCTATTTTGTTGAAATAAAATAGAATGCCTTGTTTTTATCGACACTGATTATCACATGAACCTCCATCACCTTGTGAATGACTTAAATTAAAGACTTAAATTTAACTATTTGTAATTATAATTTCGAATTAATTTTGTTACTTTCACAAATTTTGAATGTTTAACTTTAAATAAAAGGGATAACAAAAGATTTTTCTCCATTTTTATCCTTAACGTCTTGCTGGACCCCTTGGGCTCAAAATGGCAAAAAATGTTTATCCCTTTTAACATTTTAAGCATTCAAAGTTTATGACAGAGAAAACAATATATTGGAGTTTTAATAGCAAATAGAATAACCCTTGAACTAAAATAGAATGTGTCATGTTTTTCGAAATTGATTATCCCATTAATCTCTAAAACATTGTCAATGAAACTGAAAAAAACAACACTTGACATCACTGGCAACAAACAACGATGAGATATGAAAGAGCAGGCAGGACAAAAGCAACTGTGGAAAAGACAACAAAGTCAGGGAATATAGAGCACTTGATACGATACCACAAAACTTCACACTGGCTCAGACAGCTTAAGGTCATAAAGTAGCTCCATCCAACAAGCAACTGCTGTGCCTTGGTCCAGACTAGATGATTTGTTTGTTTGTTTTATTGGGGCTTAACGACATACTTAAGGTAATAACACTCATATGACAGTGTGCCAGCCAAATGAGTGACGGAAACCACCACTGGCAACAAACAAAGACAGACAGGACAATCACAGGACGTACATGTTATACAAAGACATCATAGACCAGCTCCGTGGTGCCCCTTACATGTAGCTCTGATAGCACCAGGGCAACAGGAAGCCTCCCTCCCGTCTCTGATGAGGGTGCAAGAGCTCTACTTACCACCTAACTGATAAAATATATTGGAAACAACAAAATCACGTCTTTGTATACATGTAGATAAATCTATCAGTGTCAAAACAGGTGTGTCCAGCACAGATGACTTGAACGAATGACATTATATAGCATATTTGTCTGGACACAAAATATTCTACTTTGATTTTGTGTTCAGGGAGAAAATGTTCAATGTGATCTACATGTAACATAAATCAATAGAACTGCCAATATATTCACATGTATTAGGCTGGGGTTTGTATATGATTGGGGTTTTATGCGGTATGTAAGGTTATTTCCCTCATATTCATATAATGGTGTGCCAGTCCAATATGTTGAAGGAAACCACCCTCGATGCTATACTGGCAAAAAACAAAGACAAGACATGAGCAAGGAATCACGTAATACAAAAACACCATAAACAGATCCACTTCATGTTGCCATTAGCTCTGAGAGTGTCGGGACAACAGGAAGCACGTCTATTTATCCATCAGGTTTCTTTAGTTGAAATATTCTTTCCTGAATCAGGATCATTTTACAGTGTCTCAGACAGCCACAGTTGCCAAATATTAGGTTTTATCAAAATTCATTAAAATGAGAGTGGAATTAACGAGAAGCGTCTAGCTTCTGTCTTTTTCGGAAAAACAAAAGTGCATCTTACGTGATTTCTGTGCAAAAGTAATCAATCATCTCTTTTTACATGATATATGATGAACACACATAATAAAGTTGGATTGTGATTTGAGTCGTAGTTAAGGCTCACTCATATGATGGTGTGCCTGGTTACCAGACGAATGATACCAATCAACGTCACTATAGATAGAAGCAAAGACCTGCAGCATTGATAGTAACAACAGCTTCATGTTATACCTTTATAGTTTAAAAAGCACCAGGGCCAAAGAAAGCTTTCTCCAAATTTACTGGTTAATACACCTGATATGAATCAGATCCATGTTGCCTCTCAATGAGCACCAGGGCAACAAAAACATGCTGGTAACCACCCCTTCTCAGTATATCTGACTACCATCAACTACTGTTCATGTGTAGATCACATTAAAGCCGTCACTGGTCTGTCGGTTATGTCATCCATGAAGAGAGTACTGAAGACATCGTTGATGAAGTTTGGGTGATATTTACAAGCTCGTTCACAATCTGGGCCAAAGTTCACCTCACATAGCACAGGCTGAATGACCTTCTCTCCTATGAATAGAAAGTATTAATTATTTATTAATTTATAAGACTCGTTATCAAGAGGCCCTGTAGATATGATATGATGTGATAACAAGCACATTGTAAAAAAAGTAACACAATAAAAAATATGTACAATATACAGTACAGACTAGAAATAACTTACAAAACATGTAACTTCAGATAAACAAAAACAGAGGCTTGCCTAAAATGAAACGCACCAATCTGTGCTCTAACCCATTTAAATAAAATAAAAAATCGAGATTATATCTTTTTGCTAATGCGTCTTGATGAAAAGTAGTTGCGCACACACTTATAGCCCGAAGCGCCACCTTTTATTTCATACAAGTCTACAGCTATTTTTTACGAATTTTCGGGAGTCCTCATATACTCTTAGGCTCGGCCATGCTCGTTTCTTTCACGGTTTTTGATTGGTTACCTCCAAAAGCCAGACTCTTGAGACTGACTTGTTTCAGATACATTTTTTGATTGGGTCCGGCCAAAAGTAAACAGAATGAAGATGGGATGGAAAGAAATTCTTTTTTTTGTGATCTCCCCTTTTATACGTTATTTCTAGTCTGTCCTGTACAACTGTTACAATAATAAAAATAAAAAGGTACTCAAGGAAATAACTTCTATTAATGTCTGCAGCCTCTAACAAAGTTTGAATCCCGGAATCAAATCTCACCTTTATTATTGGTATCCCACTTGAGCAGAAGATCAATGGCATACATAGCTCTGGATTGAGGGCTTGGAGGAATACCCTGAGGGTAGGGGTTCGACACAGCTGCCTCAAACAACTCTCGGATCATCGTAAATATGTCTTCCTGAAAGAAACATGTAGTTTTGAGTAAATTGTCTTCTGAGTTAGGACATTCGCAAGTCCATGAAAACTTGGATTTGGATTCTGTAAAGTAATTCACATTTCCAGACTATATACTGTAGTTTTTAAACTGTTATACCCACAGCAATGGGCATAGACTGATTCAACAGTGTATAAGCACTGAAAGCCAGACCTAATAGATTGATCACCAATAATGTAATTGTCAACATTGCCAGTATGCAGCATGTGACTGTTGGTGTTTCAGGCCATTCAGCAGTTATATAGTGGCGAAAGGTGTTTAACGCTGTACTCAAAAGTACATGTATACAGATTGGGAAATGATTTTATCACTGTTACTGTATTGTCAGCATTGTCGGTATGCTACATGTGACTGTGTTTCAGGCAAATGGGCAGTAGTATACAGAGGTATATAGATGTAGATTGTACAGTGCAGCAGTTTATTTGAAAGATGTTTGATGGAGTACATGTATTAAGACAACTTAAGGTGAAAACAACACTTTACCTCCACATTTGACCAGCTGAAATCTGGATATTGGCTTTCAAACATTGGGATGAAATCATCATAATGAATCTGTAACAGAAAAAAATAAAAATTTCAACAAAAATTTTGGATATAATATTTTCCAAATAAAACAATTCACTGCAGTACTGTCAACAGGGGTTACTTTGAACACTTATTAAAGTCAATTTAAACTGCCAATTTGCTTATTGGTAATAAAAGTAGTTTTTTTAACATACATGTTTATAATAGGCGGGTGTATGATACCTTTCAGAATAAGTACTTGAACAACTGCTAGAATCACAATAAATACTGTATTTTTTTAAAAATGTGTGGTGTTCAAAGTTACCCCACCAAAGAGGCTTCAGGTCTGGAATAGATTACCTTCCTCATACATGTACATCAAATTATTTACATAAACAAAATTTAATGAGTCTTGTGACAAGATTTAAGTTTGTATTGCATCACTACATGTATTTTCCTTCATATCATTAGTTCCACCTGCTGCATTGGGGGTCAAACGATACATGTAGTGATGTGGTACTGGGCTAAAATAGGACTAATGAGGTTTTACTCCTGCCACTGATTTTATATGTGAAATACATATATTCTAAACCGATAAAGTAAAATAAAATTTACTTTTATGTCACTTTTTTGAGATTCTAAGAGCACCAGGGCGACAGGAAGTTCACTCCAACCTCCCACCAATAAGCCTGTCAAATCATCTACATCTAATCATTCATGCACATGTACTTGTAAGGATGATAAGAGTCACTGTCTTATGACACATGTACTTGTAAGGATGATAAGAGTCACTGTCT
>JAQQZZ010082987.1:0-10089 GCA_030265115.1 Mopalia vespertina
CTATAGTGGACGAGACTAAGACAACTCTCGTACGCTATGCCAGGCCATCGCGCATTAATTCCCGCCAATATTTGGGGAGACGTATGCCACAGACCAACAAATAAAAAGAAATGCTAAACAAGATGGCCCGGGTATATCATAGAGTCAATGTTTCGACTTGGGAAGTAGAATTGATTGTATTTTAGAATGCGTTGGACATGCAGAAGAAATAAAAGAGAAAGACCTTTGGTTTAATACGACATAAAACACAAATAAAAAGATCGCATAGCGTAGAAAGCTATAGGTTCTTACTTTTTGTTAGAAACCCATATATTACCCACGTTGTTTTGAAACAACGCAAACATACCTTCTTTTTTTGAGCGACCAGCCTGCAACCTGTAAAAATTTTGATTATTGCAACTTTATGGTGTCGTTTTGTAGTTGGGCTTTTTTCACCATCACACCTGTATTCGTTAATGTTACGATTGATAAAAAAATAACCAATGACGTCTTTTAGATTTGTATACAGTAAATTGTACTGTTTGTCGCCTGGACTATGGACCAGAGGCATTTGGCTCTGCATGTATAACATTAAAATCAAAACTAGATTCCATTCCATTTTTACTGGAACATTAAAAACCACTCCCATTAATGTATTGCAAATTATGTGCAACGAGTGGCCCTTAGAGACTAGAAGACAATTGAAAACATTACAATTTTATTTAAAGATAAAAATCGTCTCTGATTAATTCAGCTGTTTTTGTTTTAGACTCATCAGAATATAATAGTAATGATGATAAGAAACCAAAGCCTTTTAATTTAAGAGCAATGGAGATCTTTTTCCCTTCGGATAATTGTTGCTCCAAGTCTCCCCTCCCTGGCACTTGGTGACTCCTGAAGCGTGTCTGCACCTCCAAAATGAAATGTCAGTCTGCCCCCCTATATATTTCTAAAGCTTGTTCAACAGAGTATATTGAGTCGCATTTTGCAAGACAACTAAAATATACACAGATGATTCTAAGTGCCAGGAAAGTGGGAAGATTGGGGCACCTTTTTGTCTTCCAGAAATTAAATATAGTAAACACATGAGGCTACCATAGATATGGCCTGTTCCGGCTTCCATACCGGAATGACCCGTATCACTGTTCTTTGTTGTTATATTCTTCATTTGTGAAGCGTTTTAAACCGGAAACCGTGATATGAGTCCTTTTTGCCACCATATATGCTTCCATGCCAAAGCTAACACTCGTGCACACCTCAGAAACATTGCCGTCCAGAAACAGTGATATTTGATTCAAACTTTGAACTTTCCTAGACTTAACACAGATAAATTGACATGAATTGGAACTTAAAGATTCATATATGGCAACTTTGATGTGTACCCCTCCATGAACTTCATGCGTTTTGACTCCTATAATCTCGAAGGGATGCTTTAATCGTTTAATCTTATGACAAGGAAAACATGTAAAATAACGTTTATTTATAGTATGCATTTCCTGTGCACTATTTTTCAGCTTTATCCAGCGTTCATGAAGGTCCTTAAGGATCATTTCGTTATCATGTGGACCCAAGCGCATTAAGACGTGAGTCTATGCCGTCAAAATGCTACATCACAGAAATATGAGTCAAACGAGACCTGGTTCGGTACGTTTATTGCCCAGTCACAGAGTTAACCGAAACCGGATCAGCTAGCTATTGTATAACTCTTATCCGTAACATGAATTGAGGTGTTAAGTGGTGCTCTCGTGTAAGGCGTTTAAATTGAGTTGTGAATTCATCCTTAATAGTTACACATCGGTAAAAAGTCTACACAATGGTTATTTTTAAAAACGTTAATTTAACAAAGATTACAATTTAATATGACTGCATTTTAATGTAAATATAGAGCAGTGTGGTTTACGATCCTCGTAAACGCTATCGGTTGAATTATTTAGGTCGATGTCTATTATAAAACAACATCCGCGTGGACTGTATGTTCCTTTGAATAATTTGTTATATACATCTATAAAAACAGTCAGGCGCATGTATATGGTTCAGTGAATAGCGTATCTGGCTACTGATACTCATTTTATATACCGCTCACAGGCTCGTCCCAGTCAACCTCAGGTGACCTCGTCAATCGATCGGATGCTTTTAATTAGGGCTTCTCCTATTTTCTTTACCGTATTTATGTAGGGCGTAGTTACAAGTGGGAACTCGTGGGCACTACGTATAGTAGATATTATGGGTAACCTACAGACATCTTGAGAGACGGTAATGACCATTTACATGGTATATAAAGTGTTGATAAATATGAAACAAACGAGATATTCGGCATGGGTTAGGAATAAATCAACTTACAAACTGGTATCTCAAAGCTATAGGCATTAATCAATGAATATATTCGCTAAAGAAAAAGAGTGTTGTAACCTGTCTAACCCTTTAATACTTGGTTGCGTGCATTATTTCTGTAACAATAATGTACATTTAAAGTAAGTACAACTGTTGAAAGATAGTGCTGAGGTGTCTGGGGTTATACACCACTAACAGATCGTCTTCATGTTACCCCTTAGCACCAGGGCAACAGGAAGTTCCCTCACAACCCTCTGTAGATAGGTCCCATAGCAGACAACCAATTATTGTATCTCTTCTTAATTGTCTGATTTAAAGGAGTTAGGTTTAGATTTTGGATTGGACTAGAATATTGAAACTCTAATAAATCGAAAAAAACGTTTGACTTTTCAATTTTAAGATGAAGAGATAGGACAGAGGAGTACCGCCTTGTCTAAATACATTAACAACATACAATAGTATTTGAGACTTTGTCACAATAATATATCAATGTACCCTTTCTAAAACTATACTTATAAGAAAAATAGATCTCAAGAAAAATACAATAATGCAATCGAGTCCCTTAGAACAATAGTGGTCTAACTACATAGTTGATATACATATGCAATATATTATGTCTTTCTTTCATCTAATTGACAGTTTAGATTCTGCATTCTCTTTCCACCTTAAACCTACCAATGTTCAAGTTCAAATCATAAAATATTGAGTTGGACCACTATTGTCCTGCAGGCTCAATTGTTGTATAGGAAATTCCTGAAAACACAAAAAAAGCTTTGCCGTTTTTTCTATAATTTATTGTTGTCTGTCAAGGAAGGTCACATTTTCTGGGGGAATATTCTTTAACTTGTAACTTGACAAAACCAGTGTCCAAAGTCCCGAGTCCCTAAGTGTCAGAAGACACAGAGTGTTCTACAGTTGAAAACTTTAAGTCTCTGGATTGTTTTATCGTTCGTTTATATCCGCATATTAGCCGTATATTACACAAAGGCGACACGCACGTGTAACCTTACACTGCCTATTTTAATGCAACGATTACAGAAATTTATCTGACATACCTTCACATATTTGAATTTCCACTGATAAGTTTAACATAGTACAGAATGATGATGGTGACAAATCCCAATGAATTATGACAAATTCATGTTGACGGTTTATATTTCGTATTTTTTTTTCATATTTCGGTTGATTAAATCATCTTCACTGAACATACTGGAGATGCTATCATACTTTCACGCCTATATCACTTCCTCTTTTATTGTCATGCTATTTGATATTACAATAAATTAAATTACTTACATGTAATAAATAACTGTGTCAAAACTGAGGGCCGAGTAATTTATGCACGCTTGGTAGCATCTGAACATTAATCAAAGTGTAAACTTGAATTACTTATCTATCTTATTCTACCGTTAAATCGTGTAAATATGTCCTATTCTTGTTTAGCATTTAGGGAGCTTCTTGCTGTCTCGAGGCTAAGGGATAAAACGAAGTCTACCTATTGCTCTGTCATTTTTATACACCTGAAGAAAATCGGTCGTATCATGGTACCCACCAGCATCCGGACGGAAGGCCCAAATTTAATATCCTCAAACTGTTAGGCCTATCTTTAGGAACCTTGGTAGATACATTCAACATCGGTTGTAGTTGGGACTTTTGCTATAATTGATTCTCCGTTTTTTGTTTCGATGGATACAAATTAGGACATAGTCTAAAATTATTAGGCACACCTTTGTGATCGTGTGTGTTGCCAGCAGCGCTGGTTGTAGTTGTGCAAACCCATTGGACTTGAACGCTTTCATATAAGTGCACTAAGTTTAAATATAACATTGAACCCACGTCAAAGAACATATCTAATTATACAGCATTGGCATATATATTTTAATTTTTAATAGGTGAAGAGAGCGATGGGTTAAGGGGCTTAATTTGTAATGAATCAAAGTGCTGGGTGAAAGTTGTCAAACAAATATACAAAGAGTTCGGTGGTGTCATTGTAATTTTATGCATGCATTGATGTCTGAAATTTCATAACGTTTTTATTACTATTCTGTTTTCCTATGAACTCCTCTTTTAACGTATGCATCCCCCTTCCCCCGTCTTAACATTCTGTTATCTCCTGTCAAACGGTTGTATAATTAGCTTTAACATTACATTGGTTACTGATATGTATCTTTTTTGTATTGTTTAAGTATTCTCATTAAACAAACTTTGTCTATTTAATTATCTATATATTATGTTTATATGTAACTAGGAACATGCAATGATTCCTTTAATATCTCAGCTGAGTTTTTATTAAGTCGTTAATCCACTTTTTACATTTTTTTTATTATCTTAACACTGTTTTTCGTACTCGGTCAAATAGAGAAAATAATGTTCAATCCTTACATTGAACACAAGAAGCAAACGTTTAATTTACCAGCTTTTACTTATTATATGCCAATAATGAGCAGAACCGAACCTGCTAAATATGTTTCCGTAAACTGTTACACTGTTATTTACTGGACGCTGATTTGTGCCGACCCACCAGCACTGAGGCGATATTAAAGATTAGCCGTGTCTTCCTCTTCACCGGCCTAGAGCAATACGTGGTTGTATTAGCACAGGCACAGTAAGAACTTTATCTGGGTTACTGAAGGATACATCATTTCTCTGTGCGGTAGAGATGGTTGTAAAATGGTGGTTGCGCAGATGGTTGTAAAAGAACGTGCAATGGTTAACCAATCAAATCGAGCATATGTTATTAGGTCATTACATACACACTCGGTTATCTATGGCACAGTGTCTTACGCTGTGAATGTGTTCAGACAGCATGTGTGAGTAAATGTGTTCAGACAGCATGTGTGAACAAAGGTGTTCAGACAGCATGTGTGAGTAAATGTGTTCAGACAGCATGTGTGTGTAAAGTTGTTCAGACAGCATGTGTGTGTAAAGGTGTTCAAACAGCATGTGTGTGTAAAGGTGTTCAGACAGCATGTGTGTGTAAAGGTGTTCAGACAGCATGTGTGTGTAAAGGTGTTCAGACGGCATGTGTGTGTAAAGGTGTTCAGACAGCATGTGTGTGTAAAGGTGTTCAGACAGCATGTGTGAGCAAAGGTGTTAAGACAGCATATGTGAGCAAAGGTGTCCAGACAGCATATATGAGCAAAGGTGTTCATACAACATGTGTTAGCAAAGGTGTTTAGACTGCTTGTGTGAGCAAAGGTGTTCATACAGAATGTGTGAGAAAAGGTGTTCATACAGAATGTGTGAGAAAAGGTGTTCAGACAGCATATGTGAACAAAGTTATTCAGACAGCATGTGTGAGCAAAGGTGTTTAGACAGCATGTATGAGCAAAGGTGTTCAAACAGCATGTGTGAGAAAAGGTGTTCAGACAGCTTATTTCTCCAACTTATAACTTTGCGCAACAGCTTAGAATTTTATTTTACTGAACTTCTAAAACGAGTTAGACGAAGTTAAGTAAAAATGTAAAAAAATAACAGGTTTTAACTATTCATACTTAGAGGCAGATTTTTTACGTAATGACATATTGAATAAAACGCATATATGTAACAACAAGATTCAAAATACTTTATTACAAAAAGTAAAACGTAAAAACGTAGCAATTAAGTACGTACATTGTTTGTTGACAAATATGTAATAAAACATTGTTTTTTTTACATTTAGTTCAATATTTGTACACAGATTTGGGAGCAAGAACACAATAAATAAAACACAAATATGTAACATCATTATTGTAAATATAGACTTTAAAATAAGTTACATACAAACAATAAACAATACGTAATGCATGTTGCCAAATAATGTAATAATTAGTTTTATCCAATACAGAAAAAAACTGACAATATGGATTTCCATAAGTTTCTGTTAAGTGGGACACAATTATTAAAAATACAATTAAAAAAACCCCAAATAATTGTGAGATTGAGTATAACTGCAAAATCATCACATATCTACCGTGATTCAATACTTCGGTTTATTTAAATCTACTTCGGTTTAATTTATATCAAGGTTTTGATTTTCATTCGTGATAGTTGTTTTCAATCCAACTAAAAATAAATGACCATGCATTGATGTGTATCTTTCATTGAATAAATAACTTTTACTCCACCTTGCATCAGCGGGAATACTATTTTGAAGTGATAAACGATCAGAAATTTTAACGGTAACATACAAGTTTAATTTTATGGACTGTTAATAAAAAGATAACCGTGGGGAACACTCTTCATTGGATGTTAGGAAACTCATACCACGAAACTGTAGACTGTTTTGAATACCATTGTTCTTCAGTTAATTTAATAAAACTTATCAACAATTGGTGTCTTAAACTGTGGATATGGTATCAAAATGTTGAAACGTTTTTGTTGTTACAAACAGAACATGAAAGGTTGTCAATCAGTCAATCAATACATCAAAATCACTGGGAAAGACTTGAGTGGGAGCCACGTTAATCTCCGTAAAGACGTCAGTAAAGTCCTGAAATTGTGGAAAAGACAAATTTATTTATAGGCCTACTAAATCGAAGTTCTACCTTTAGCGAAATTAGACGAGTATACTTGTATAACTCACTAGTACTGCGCTATCGCAATAAGATTTTATCTAGTCTAATAGCAAGGCATTTGGTTTGAACCGTCGCCGTCATACCTCTATACGGTAAATGGTGGATGTACTAGTTGATATCTGATAGAATTCGGGAAAAGCTCATTCAATTTATACAAATTAAAACGTAAAGAATTAAAAAAACCGACCAATCATTTCATGTTATAAAGAAACTATCAATAAATGTAAAGGTAGGTAAGCTGTACATATACCCAGAAACGGTTATACATAATTACAGTTTTTCGTCTAACTATCCTTTATTTTCGTTCTATTAAACTAACTGTGATCAAATCAAATGAACCAAACCAAAGGTAATGAACTCGGAATAGAGCTTTTCATTGAAATGTTGCTTTGTTGCAGAAATTACTAATTTTTTTCATATATTGAGAATAAAGCGTCACTTGTTACAGATGATAAAAAATCATACCTAAATTATTTGCCATCATCTCCATCGTCGTCATCATTGTCACTATCATCACCATCGTCTCGCTTTACCAGTTCATGAAGCTTGTCGCCATCGTCGTCATCATTGTCACTATCATCACCATCGTCTCGCTTTACCAGTTCATGAAGCTTGTCGCCATTGTCGTCATCAGCGTCACTATCATCACCATCGTCTCGCTTTACCAGTTCATGAAGCTTGTCGCCATCGTCGTCATCATCATCACTATCATCACCATCGTCTCGCTTTACCAGTTCATGAAGCTTGTCGCCATCGTCGTTATCATCGTCACTATCATCACCATCGTCTCGCTTTACCAGTTCATGAAGCTTGTCACCATCGTCGTCATCATCGTCACTATCATCACCATCGTCTCGCTTTACCAGTTCATGAAGCTTGTCGCCATCGTCGTCACCATCGTCACTATCATCACCATCGTCTCGCTTTACCAGTTCATGAAGCTTGTCGCCATCGTCGTTATCATCGTCACTATCACCACCATCGTCTCGCTTTACCAGTTCATGAAGCTTGTCACCATCGTCGTCATCATCATCCTCGTCATCATCACCGTCAAGATTTGTGTTTCGGCGTCTTCTGGAATTGTCCGGGTTATCATAAGGCCTGTCGGGTCTGTCTGCTGAATCCGGGTAGTCGTCTGGATCTTGAGGAGCACTTTCATTTCGATCTGAAAAAAAGAAAAAAATTATTATAGAGAAAAAAATTTACTTAATTTTTCAGAGTGGCATGATCACCGACAGTTTGTTTGTTGTGAAAGTCACATATGTGATATTACACTGGTATTTGGTGGACAACCTGACGAAAACCTCGTGGAAACGGTTTTGCGATCTTCTCAGTCTCGT
This sequence comes from Mopalia vespertina, assembly GCA_030265115.1. Taxonomy (NCBI): domain Eukaryota; kingdom Metazoa; phylum Mollusca; class Polyplacophora; order Chitonida; family Mopaliidae; genus Mopalia; species Mopalia vespertina. Next base: position 8,207 of record JAQQZZ010082987.1, read on the forward strand.
CAATAATTATCTTGTAAAGACACTACTTAAAAGCGATGCGGTGTTTTCGTCTCGCATGGCGTTGAGATGGCAGCATGTGTTGTCTAAATGAATACTGTTTTGTAAAACGTAACCACTGTATATGGACATAATTTGTGACTTTACTGAGCACTATCAGTACAAAATATTTCACGTTAAATGTTGTGCTACTATAGGTATTTTGAAGTACACCACCAAGTGTCAGTGGTATACAATTCACCATCGATTTTAAGATAAATCATTGAATCTATAATGACACGAAGATTACGTTAAATGGCTCACAGATGATTAACTCTTTCTTTTTTAATTACAACCAGTTTTTATTACAAAATAAGGGACCATCTGATAAAATGTTAGTATTTTATACAACTGGTCCAACTTATAAATTGGCAACGATGTTATTTCTGTTCTATTAAAACACATATAATCACGTCGGCTTTTCTAAACATCCGTGCATATTGGATACAAAGTTTGTGTATTGTCTTATATAAAATAAAACCAATTAAGTAAACACGACATAGCTAAGGTAAAATTTATTTACCAGATTGACGCTTCATAAGTTTATGTATTCTGTCTCCATCATTATCATCATCATCATCCTCATCATCATTGCTGTCAAGATGTGTGTTTCTGCGTCTTCTGGTATTATCCGGGCTACTGTCCGGCCTGTCGGTGCTGTCAGGCCTGTCTGTTGGATCCGGATTGTCGTCATTAGGATCGTCTGGATCTTGAGGATCAGTATCATTTGGATCTGCAAAAGATGGTTAACACAAACAAGTTAGTTTATTTTTCATATTGACATGGTCACTAACAGTTTTTGTTGTTGATTTATTGGTGATTAACTTGGTACTGATGGGAATATAACTTATGAGTCAGTATCGTTGTATGTGACTACATAACAAGTTGATAATTACCATCTTGTCGTTTCACAAGCTTATGAAGCCGATCTCCATCGTCGTCATCATCATCCTCATCATCATCATCACCGTCAAGATTTGTGTTTCGGCGTCTCCTGGAATTGTCCGGGTTATCATCAGGCCTGTCGGGTCTGTCTGCTGAATCCGGGTAGTCGTCCGGATCTTGAGGAGCACTTTCATTTCGATCTGAAAAAAGAAGATTATTAAATAAAAAACAGTTTCTTTAATTTACAGAAAGACATGATCGCTCAGAGTTTTAATGTTGGTTGGTAATGTCACATTAACCTATATTTGGTGGAAAACCGGGAAGAAACTTTGTGAAAACCACCTCGCTATTTTAGTCACCGGTTGTCATCCTTGTTTTATAGGTCGACAGGCTCCTCAAATCACAGCTTGATCATTCACAGCTCGGCCACCATTAAATTTAAGCAGAGGAAAACACCTAACATTTGCGGTTTAATTAGCGTAGCTATTTTCCACGCGTACGTTGCCGTCATACATGTGAAACACATGAGGGCATTACATTAAACACTGACAAATGACAGCTAGAAATAATCTTGGATTAATAGCTAACAGCCGATGAAATCGTTACTGTTTTTATTACAGAGATTAAATTGACTACAGGACACTTTCTGATAACATTTTATTAGATTTTTAACAAATGATAAATTTAAAAAAATTGATTTATACATGTATAAGTAATTTGTAACAATGGTATTCATTATTAAAAAAAAACTGAATCTAATAAATTTAAACTCGCTTATTAATAAATTTGCAAATATTGGATGCGAAGTTTGAGTTTTGTTTTTTGTAAACTACAGATAATAGACGAAAGACAACACGACATAGCTAAGGTAAAATTGATTTACCGGATTGACGCTTCATAAGTTTATGTATTCTGTCTCCATCATTATCATCATCATCATCCTCATCATCATTGCTGTCAAG
>JAQQZZ010082998.1:0-19013 GCA_030265115.1 Mopalia vespertina
GCCGGTATCAATACGATACCCGGCTACTATTTATGTATTAAATAATTAGTACATGATAACGTTAAACCCTTCCTTATGATGTAATACAAGGGACTGCCTTTAACACTGTACATGTACAGTGGACAGTAGGTTGAAGCAGACGAGTGCTTGAGTGACGTCACTTGTTTACTCCGAACCATCACCCGCGTGCCCTCGATGACCTAGCTTGACCGAGTGTATGTGTACTGAGAACTGGAGTGACGTCCCTCAAGGCCTAATCAACAGCAGCGTGCCCTCGATGACCTAGGCTAGCTTGCCCTAGTTTATGTGTAGTGAGAACTTGATAGCGCAGCGTCATCTGTACTGTCATTTTCAAGGGAGATAACTCGATCGGTATCTTCTGCCAGGAATTAATACATAATATCGTTGAGTTTAACGTTACCATGTACTAAAATATTACTACATAAATAGTAGTGCGGAAGAACCAAACACAATGTAACAGCCAAAATTCCTGAACAAGCAGACGCCACACTTGTCATGCACTCCGGTGATCCCGCACGGCGCCATCACCCTCAACCTGTGACGTCACGTCAAAGATGGCGGCCATGAGTACTTAATAACCCACAGTCCTTACTTAACATATTTGTACATATTAATTGTTCAATTCTATTGTTATGAATATTGCTAAAAGTACTACCAATTTCTCATGTCACATTTCTAAAATTCTAAAAAGAGCAAATGTATAATCTGAATCTTTGTTTCTGTTCATCATAGAACAAAAGAAAGATATGTGAATACTTAAAATCATAGTGGTATTAATGGGAATTGAAAATAAAAACTATGACTGATTTAAACCACTCGCAAAATTTGTCGTATTAAAATGTACATAAAATTACAAGGGGAATACCTTTGAGTACGGCGTTAAACACTTATCAAATCAAAAAACCCATTCAAATCCAGGAATAACTGGTACATGAGAAGATGCCTGATGGATACAACGATTTTTACAATGGACAAATTATCATGCAGGTTGACTTTCAATAATGAATAGCAAGTTACTATTAACACATCAGGTAACTGTGACAAGGATCAGTATATATCTCTACCAGCATTCAGTTTGACTTTTATATATGTTTGCACAAATTCAACAATATATATTTATCACTCCTACTTTCTTTATTCTGAATAAAAATATACCTCAAAATAGTATTTAGCAATTGTTATTATTTAGTAGTATTTATTACCTAAATTTGGCTTCTATATTCACTTTACTGAAACACTTTAACGAAAATTGATATTCTGGCGTCCGGTTAAAAACAATTTCAGAAATGAAATACTAATAAAAGTGTTGAGGATGACTTGCATGTACGTATACATGTATTTTCAAAATAATTTGCTTACTTGTAAGATTTGACATAGTATTTTACAATCTTGGAGACATTTAAGCATTAATGCTTATTTTACATAAGAAGAACCAAACAGGAGAAATCTGTCCAGCAAATTATCAAATTAATATTTATATCCTGTTGTTTGGTGCCTTTATCATGTCCTGATATATATATATATAAATCGACTTTAAAAAGTTACTAAAAAAATAATAATAATGAAACAGATATGTGGACAAAATCTCAAAACTATTAGTAAAGACTTTAAATTTATATGTTAATGTCCATCTTTCAACCTGTACAAAGTTAATCAAGCCATGAAAAACTATCCGAACTGGTTTTACTGACATTGGCTCTTTATTTAATTTCTGGCACATATATCCATTGTGTCAGCCATCCATACAAGTGCTACAACTTCAAGCGATTTTATAAGTATGTAATAGGCTCTGCCAAGCCACAAAAGTTTACCAAATAATACAGCGTTAAAAGTCAGTCATTTACTCAAGCGAGCAGGAAAAAGGGATAATCGGATAAAACATGCTTTTAGTCATGTAATAGTTTTGTATAAGCAAAGAAATGTTAGAAGATCGGAGATCTGTGTCTTTATTTTTAATGTAAACTTGAATGGTGCACCACAACCGTTGGAAAGTGTATATACCGTTACCACAGTTAAAGTAAACCACCTATACACATTATTCTCTGTGGATATACGTCCAGAAATATCAAAACAAAGCCTCACTTAGCAAGGTGTCATTGCAAAAGCATAGCCATGTGGTTGTGTTTATCTTCTTTGAGACCCGGATGTGACATGCGCACTCGAGAGTGTTATCTGGCTTATTACTTGGTCTATCATTCCAATGCAAACATTTTTGCACTACATATTACCATTGAGGTGGCTATGGAACAACTATAAAATAAACTAAACGTATATCTAGACATACTTGTAACAAAAGCAGACGAAGATTTTATTTTTGGTTTAAGATCAAACATTAGCAGCCTCGATATTTAACATGCGAACGAACTCTTTACATTTTTTACACAAACTAAATATGTTGAACATTTTCTATTCCCCCTGTTATAGCTTCATGATATTATACGTCTAATATTATTGATACATCTTAACTAAAATCAAAGATAAATGTGTTCAAACACAAATACATGGGGTACTTAAAACCAGTAAATCTCTAGTCATCACTCTGCTTTAATATGTTGCTATAATGAAAAGATCACTACACTGAACATCATTACTGACTTTAATCCATGGGATTGTTTCCAGGAAGACAAAACACGGAGGTCACAAAACCATTATGACCAAAAGTGTTGTTCATTAGGCCGATGTGTTTGGTTCGTGCATGTGATTACTGATTAACACAAGGCTTCACAGCATATGTGACTCTATATACACAATCATACTATACCATTTAGCATGATGCTGTGATATGTGCTGTGATAGGATACAATACAAAACATGATCACCGTTGAAATGTAACAAAAGGATGTCGGATGAATGACATCTTCAGCAATAACTTTATTCAGTTCATCGCCACTATTGATGTATCATGCACAAGTGAGGCCGCCGAGGGGTTCTTAATACTTGTTAGACGCTAATCTGCCTTTTGTATATAATGCTTCCTATTAGCAGCGAGCATCACTTCTCAATCACCCCGTCGTGTGACCAATTGCTAATTGAAGGATGTTTTTGCATTAGGGATGTATGTATCTCGTTTTGCAGTGCATTATGGTCACAAATGGTTTTCATCCCTACCCCGTACTGTTGCTGAGGAAAACGGCTTATGGGAAGATATACTTCTATATCTGTATGCTGTAAAACTAATCGTTAAACTTGTACGCTTTGGGGTTGGGAGCAATTTGTTCAAGCTTCCTGTGATTTCAACTAGAATTTGTGTCAGGGCCCCCAGATTTTAACACTGGTCCAACGTTGACAATTTGGAGAATGTACTCTCCCTCATATAAAGGATTTCAGAACATTGCTGAAGACAAAGCTTTTCCATTTCTATTTCGTTAAATACCTTTAGACTTATATAGTCTGGACAGGCAGCTTTGAATGACGGAATATGTTTAAAGGTATCAACTTATTTATTATGAAGCGAGTTTCAATACAGATACATGTACGCCCACTTTTATCAAGAACATTCCCCAATTAGGAGTAACAATGATTATATATGATAGTCAGACGAATCTTGTGTTATATCGTGCGAGTCTAAAAAAAACTAACAAAATTGAGGAAACATCCGGGTACATTTGAGTAAATACATCGACCCGAGACCGTTGGTTTCTTAAAAATAGTAATTAAAAAAAACGTGGAAAAGAAAAAGCAAGAGGCATTGCTTGACAATCCGAAGAACAATGCAGTTTTCGAAGTAGAACAGCTGTATTGGCGAGATATTTAATGCGATACGCGTATCCGGAAACAGTATAAGTAGTATAGAGTGAGCAACTCAGGTATATTTTATTACATACAAAGAAGGATCAACGTTATTATGTACTAAGGAGCGGGTGGTGGCTCCTTAGTTCACCATAAGTAAGAACTATGCGTTATGAAGCACTAAGGAGCGGATGAGAGCAGCGCCCTCTACGTCAGAGGTTGAGCGTGATGGCGTCTTGAGGGTACACGGGAGTGCATGACAAGTGTGTCGGCTGCCCGGGATGATCCCGGACTATTGACAAAGAAGGAGTGTAAGTTATTCAGTACTAAAAAATGAAATATATAGAGGGCGCTGTGGTCATCCGGGTCTTTTGTACGTTAATGAGTACTAATGACGTGTGTATTGTGTTGTTGTTGTTGCATGACATGACAGAAAACAATAAAATTATAGATAGCGCTGTGCGCCGATGTACATCCGGGCATTTGAGCTAGCATTTATTATTTATTATCAGGAAGGGTTGTTACTTATCATGTAGTGGAAAGGGGATGGGTAAAAATTATAGATGGCGCTGTGCTGCTATGTACATCCGGGCAATTGAGCTAACATTTGCAATTACATCATGAGGAAGGGTTGTTACTTATCATGTAGTGGGAAGGGGATGGGTAAAATTATAGATGGTGCTGTGCTGCGATGTACATCCGGGCATTTGAGCTAGCATTTGCTATTACATCATAAGGAAGGGTTGTTACTTATCATGTAGTGGGAAGGGGGTGGGTAAAAAATTATAGATGGCGCTGTGCTGCGATTTACATCCGGGCATTTGAGCTAGCATTTGCTATTACATGTCACTTATCATGTAGCGGGAACACGAGTTCAACTCATACCATGTTGCATTGTAATTTTATTTCTGACATGACATGGAAAAAGATGAATGGTTGGTTTTTATCCGTTGATCCGAGTCAATCACACGACATTGTCCGAGTCACTAAGGATTACTGATCTTCGTTGTCGTTGCTCTGAATTTAGGTATTCCGAAGGTAACACTTTGTCGAATAGCTCCTTTCTCATCCGTACAACGTTACGTAAGGCTTCCCCCAATTGAATCTCGAACATGTCTTCCAAACAACGCTTTGTTTTCAGTACTTCTCGGTGTATAGGATCCGGTTTCAAGTCGAGACAACGTGTGTTCAGGCGAAGATATTCGTCACGGATCGGTAAGTTAGTTTTGTAGGCTTTTTGCATGGCAACTTTGTCCATTTCATCGCCTTCTTCTTCGATAATTTTATCTTTAAAGATGTCGAGAACGCTGCGGACGGGGCGTCGTCATCGCCGTCATCTCCGCTTTCGTCATCGCTGCTCTCGTTCGAATTAGAAGATACCGATGTGTCGTCGTTTTCAGACTGACAGTCTTCTTCTCCAACGATAGTATTATCTTGAACATTGCCATGATCATATTCTTCTTTGCTTTCTTCCGGATGCTTGATTAATTTATGACGCATCCTATCGTAATTTCCCAAGGGACCCTATATCACCCTATGTCAACTTTCGTCACATCTCGGAAACGCTCGCGAGAGCACCGAGTGCAAAGCATCACGGAACGACACGCACACCACACCATGACAGCACTTGGGTCAGCCCTTCCCTAGGCATAAGGGGAGGTCACTCCGCATGTCGTTGTTGTGACTCCACAGGACCCCGTGTCAAATCTCGTCAACTGTCGCGAGAGTCTACCGCGCGCAAAGCATCACGGGAATACACCCACACCACCCCATGGCAGCCCAAGGGTCAACCCTTCCTTAATCAGTCGCGCACTGTTACTCATCCGCTTCCCACTACATGATAACTTACAACCCTTCCTTATGATGTAATATCAAATGCTAGCTCAAATGCCCGGTTGTAAATCGCAGCACAGCACCATTTATAATTTTTTTACCCATCCCCCTTCCACTACATGATAAGTTACAACCCTTCCTTCCCTTGTTTTCTGCCCTGTCACGCAACAACCCGGACGTCCACAGCGTTTCCGCAGAGCCATCTATAATTTCATTGTTTTCTGTCATGTCATGCAACACCATATACACGTCATTAGTACTCATTAACGTACAAAAGACCCGATGACCACAGCGCCCTCTATAATTTTCAATTTTTAGTACTGAATAACGTACTTGTCAGTCTTCTTTGTCAGTAGTCCGGGATCATCCCGGGCAACCGACACACTTGTCATGCACTCCGGTGACCCGTCACGACACAATCACGCTTAACCTGTGACGTCATGTAGAGGGCGCTGCTCTCATCCGCTCCTTAGTACTTCATAACGCATAGTTCTTACTTAAGATGTACTAAGGAACCACCACCCGCTCCTTAGAACTTAATAACGTGTAATCCTTCTTTGTATATAATAAAATATTGCTACATAAATAGCAGCCGTGTGACAAAACGGCACCCGGCTACTATTTATGTAATAAACAATTAGTACTCGATAACGTTAAACCCTTCTTTATTATGTAATGGCAAATACGAACTGAGTTGCTCACTCTATACTATTAGTATAGCAATGTATGACACTGAGCCGGGAATAATAAGTATCGACTGAGAATTATTTCGTTTGTGATCTGCAATAACATAAGGTTCATTATTAATACAACAATAAACATTTTTATTTAAACAGAACGAAATGTGTAAATTATTAACTATTCAAACAAGAGAAAAACTGTGCGATCCTAATCAACATGAAACCGCATCCTCTAAACACTGTTATGATAAGACCTTAGCCGTAATTGTAATGTCCCTGCTACTGAAAATATTAAGGCCAAAAATGGCTAGGATATAGTTGGTTGGTTTGTTTGTTCATTGCTATATTCCAATCAACGTCATCATGCACCGGTTACTTGACACTTTTTGTTTAGATTGTCATAATGCTGAAAATTCTCCACATTGATAGATCTATGAGCTCTTTTCGGGTAAATACATTTGTGTCTAATGGGATGTGAAATGAAGTGAGCTTTCCCGGCTATTTCTCCAAAAACTGTCGACTGGGAGGTATTTAAAGGTGGTTTTGTTCTGTTTTTGCAGGATGACGAATGGTGGCTAAACCCTTTTGCTGTTAACCCCGCTGATATCATTGTTATAACGCGTGAAAGGATCTTTAGAGGAAAGTTGTCGTCGATCGTATTATAGTGAATATTTCGAAACCGTATGATATTACACCACCTTAATAGACAACTCTGACGAGCTCTATGTCCGCAATGTTCATGTACGCACAACTGCAGGTCTATGATGAAAATGAACCACAAATAAGGAAAACTAACGACATTTTTTTTTACAATGATGAAATAATACCTCAAATACATAAAGGTTACATCAACAGGAAATTAATACGCCTTGTTTTGATTAAGGTCACACTAGGGGGCGCTGTGAACTAAATTAACATGTACGATTGGTCTTCTCCAGGCAATGAATTATATCATTTGTTTGCTTCATAGGCAGGTGTTTATTGATTTGATAGTCTAGCTCAATTTGTAACACGCAGTGCCTTTGTTTGGCTGTGATGACGTCTGGGTCTGAAAAGAAAATGAGCAGTCAGGAAATGAGAGAGTAAAAAATGGGAACAAAACACATGTGATGGAGCCATGAAGCTGGAAGCTGGAGGTCACTGTATACCAGAGGTGTAATGGTGATGGAGGAAACCGTCGCTTTATCGCATTTCTAGTTGAGACTCGTGGTAGTAATTGAGTTGGGGTTGGTGTTTGCAATTGTATTGCGTTTGGCGGAAGTAATTGAGTTGGAGCTGGTGAAAGTATTAAAATGTTTAGACGCAGGGGCTCGTTGAAGTCACTGAGTTTGGGCAGGGTACATGAAAGTAATTAAGGTGGGGCTCGTGGAAGTAAATGGCTTGCCCCTCGTGAAATTATTTCAATTGGGGTTCGTAAAGGAATTGGATTGCGGATTGAGTTGGGGCTCGTGAATGTATTTAAGTTGAGGCACGAGGAAGTGACTGAAGTTAGGTTGTAGGAATTAGATGAGTTTTAACTGCTGGAAGTAATTGGTTGTAAGTAATTTGAGATTGGGCAAATGAACTGATTTATCTTGAACATGTGGACTATTGAAGTAATTCATCCTGATAATTTGGACTAATGAGATAGTGTGTCGTCATAGTTTAGAGAGTACCGCTGCCTGTTTGGATTCCTGAAATTCCTGAAATGAACCAGAGAGTTCGAACTTTTGGAATGACTTGTCATGAGTTTTGACGCATGGTATGATTTGTCATGAGTTTAAACGCATGTAATGATTTGTAATGCGTTCAAACATGCAATTATTTGTTATGAGTTTGGACGCATAGAATGATTTATTATGAGTTTGGACGCATAGAATGATTTGTCATCAGTTTGGACTCCTGGGATGATTTGTCGTGAGCTTTTTCATTGAATGATTTGTTGTGAATTTTGAATCTTGGAATGATTTGTCATGTGCTTGGACTCTTCAAATGATTTGTGACGAATGTAGACTCTCGACAAGATTTGTCATGAGTTTGCACTCTTGAATTGATTTGTCACAAGGTTTTCATTTATAATTGTGCTTCACAGCAATCGACAGTCCTTATACCACAAGTTGTCGCAAACAAGTCGACAAACACCATAATTTAATTTAATATACAAATTGAGTAAAAAAATATACAATTTTATAGTGTTAAAGATTGTAGTTTTGAAACAAATTTCCAATACATAGACTTTGCCGTGTGTATATAACTTAAACTCCTGGGATTAATGGGATGGACATTTGATTATTGCTACAACAAAGAAAAACGATGGACCAATATCTGCTGAGCAGATTTGAAACAGATTAGAATATCATCCGGACTTGGCTGCCTATGTGATATGCATGCAATAATGGTATGTTATGATCATTAAACGATATTGATTAATTAATACGTTATTGACCATGACAATTGATTACACACTGTATTTAAATGATAAATACTGGCTAAATACTGAAACGATTCCTGCCCTATAAATACCAGCTCTCTATTTATAATACTGAGATTGTGTCATTCTTTTTACAAGCCATACATCTTGATTTCATCCTGAAGTCAATGAAAGATTATTCTGAACACTGCTCACTCTTCAACAGCAAGTTTTAATAGAGTTTGATTGGGTATAAGATTTAAAGAACACAGGAACAAAGTCCCGAGCTAAACCAATCCGTGACATTACAGGATGATGATGAACTATGGTAAAACCTTTTATTCTTGGCAACAAATCAATACACGTATGGACGTTCACAGTAATGGAATATGAAATCCATTTACCGAAAGAAATAGAAATGCCCTTCCAACTATGTCATCGGTAGTTACCATATTATCTGAAGTATATTATTACGTACATTTATGCCTATAGAATCTAATAAGGAGTACATACATTGACCTGGTTTTCTATTTGCATTATTTACAAGTCGATTATTGCGCAATGAAATATCTAATGTAGTCTATTGGTCATGTGGAATCCTAGATAAACATAGCGATATAAAGAAATGGCACGATTACCAAGTATTGCACAATCGCCTTCACATCGCGAAATTCTCGTTACTGCCTTATCACCACTTCTCTTAGCCGTAACAGATGTATGATGTATGTATCTACACCAAAATCGTACATTTTGTTTATTGGAAGCCCTGTTACCAGCGCATGTAGGCCTACACCGTTCACACACTTGTACAAACCCAGCGCATGTAGGCCTACACCGTTCACACACTTGTACAAACCCAGCGCTTGTAGGCCTATACCGTTCACACACTTGTACAAACCCAGCACATGTAGGCCTACACCGTTCACACACTTGTACAAACCCAGCGCATGTAGGCCTATACCGTCCACACACTTGTACAAACCCAGCGCATGTAGGCCTACATCGTTCACACACTTGTACAAACCCAGCGAATTTCATATAGCTTTAGAATACGCGATTTTAATTTAGGAGTACATTGTGTTCTGTAAAGTAAAACGCTAACTGTCTATTTCCGACACAACGGGGACTGTGTTTATCAAATAATTTGCGAAAAACGCATATCACAATGACGTTTGTATGATGTCCGATACGATGTGCGCAGTACATACCAGGCCTTCCGAGTGGACATTGACTTAGTCAAATACACTGTTGAGCAAACAACATACAATCGAGTACTGGTTGCATGACTTATAACATGAACTAAGGCTAAGATCGCTTTCTGGACGGGCCCCTGGGGGTAGTTTCACAACGGTTTCGCGAGGTTTTCGCAAACGCAGTTGTGACGACACAATACTTTAAATGCTTGATGTCATAATAACTGCATTTTCGCAAATTAGCGAAGGCTTTGTGAAACAAGCCCCTGATCAGTGTTCGTCAGACGTAAAACTGAAGTAGATATCTAGCGCTGAACATTATAATTGAATATCTCGTCTTTATTCATTACGAATGATGAATTGACATATAAACATATGTGTGTAGGGAAAAATCAGTCCCTCTCTAGTGTGGAACCACAACAAGTAAAACAAAATAACAACAAAGGAGATGTGCATGTTGGTGGTAGCAGCATAGTAGCCACGTTAAAGTGATGTATTGAGCCTGAGGGAAATTGACAGGTCGCAAATTATCTTAAATGAACAATGCAAAGTATTCTACAAGAAATATATGAATGTTAAAAGTTCTCCGGGATCGAAATGAAGGTGTGTTAGGGTTTGGATGCATGCGTGCAAAATATGTGACGCCCCAAGCGTATTTCTCTGAGAATACAACATTGTGCCTCTGCGTTAAGCCGAGCCGGATGGTTCCCTTGTCTTATGATCAACATAACCGATCATGGAGGATCGGGTCTGAACGGAGGTAAACCGGACACAATCTGTAGAAACGGGACTTTAGATACCTTCTAGTAGAACCAGTGAGCTATTCAAAGTTTACCTGGTTAAAAGCGAATAAAGAAATTGATCAACTGTGTGGCAGTAGAAAACACAGTACTGGTTGCTGATTGCTGTGACGTAGACATCTTGTTTATACACAATTCCTGTTGTAGGGAAAAGGGATGCCTGTAACTGTTCTTAGTTTAACTAGCGTAGACTCTTAGCAAAATATGGCTCTAAAGAAAACCTTTAAGGTTCTTCAGTCGTGGCTCGAGTGGAGCCCTTTATGGTTCTGTATGGAAACCTCACATCAACTGTTCCAAGTATTTCTCCCTTTCTACTTGTACCAAGGAACTGTTTTTGTCGTAATGGTTCCATATAGAACTACCCTCTTTGCTAAAGAACCATTATTTCTCAGAGTGTATACAAGTACTTTCATAAAGATAAACCAAGCACTATGTGATCCATGCGATTCAGTTTAACGTTCCTTGTTAATTGTGAGACACACATTTCCCAACAAATCTTCAGTTTCCATATACTTGTTTCACACAGACTAGTCCACAAGCCGCAGTGAACAGCAATGTATGCAAGTCTCACACACTGTATGTAGTATTGAAACCTTAGAACGTCCACTTTGAACTCAGCCCACAGGTAAAATCCATTGGAGTTGTGTGGCCTCTCTGATATGTGAGCCTGAAAAACGTCCTTGAGAACATCTTATGGTGTATTGTTGCAAAATATGTTCGCAAAAATATAACAAAATATGTTGACAAAAGACTATAAATTTTATCGTTAATGCTATTTTTAATTCAAAGTTTCCAAAGTATATCAGAACAAATGATAAGGAAATAATTTATATGAAAACAAACAATCCGATCGTTTCACTGTGCACACTGGAAATGTTGAAATGACATTTCGAATAAACATTGGCATATACTAGTTCTTTTCTTCCTAGACTGTTGAACCAGGAAATGTGATGCAGCCGTTGTTTAATTTAAGCAAGGTATAATTACTTTTGAGGACTCAGGATTCCTTTAACAAAAATAACGCATCAAAACAGATTGCTCATGATACAATATACCCTCACCGAGTTAACACCGATTTAATAGTTACACAATTATAGCATTAACATAATCAACAAAAGAGAAGAAACAGGCAGTTGCGTGTTTAGGTGTATGAGTTGGAGGGGAGGGACAGGCGGAGGAGAGGGGATAAGTCTTTTAGCCTTTTTTCGGTATATGTTTTAGGAAATGTTGCTTGATTTAAATTCCTACCACACGTTTTATTATCAAAACTAATCACTATAAACTGAAAGTTTAAATATGGACTGTGAAATGAACTAATTTGTTTCAACTCTTGAAATTTGCCACATTAATTAACTAATTAACTTCCCCGACTACTCAATCTGCCTTCGAGTACTTTTTGTCAATATTATTATATGCGTTTGTATCTCTGTACGTACTGAAGTTGTTGTGCAGTAGATGACAACGTTCGTCCTCATCCGTAAAGAAATAACAACGTCATAGTGTTTTAACCGTTAAGTTGCGTCTGATTTCTTTTCTTTACAATGGATTTGAAATCGTCATCCACAATTAGTCAACAGCTGATTCACTGTGTTTTGCACTAAACTCCATAAGTCTTCCGGCGGTATGTTTTCTTTTTTGACGAAATACCTGATGAAACAAAAATGTCGATAACTTGTCTACGGATTATTGTTGCAAAATAGTCGGCTTGATTTCACTGTATGATTGTAGGCAGTTTCGAGTCGATGAGTTTATCGCGTTATTCGCTGTGTGGCTAATTCATCCCTGTAGCTGCAGACCATTTGTCATTAAGTATGGACTTTCTGGAAATTGTGAAAAGGTCACAAAATATTCTCGATGCGTGTCTGATATCATTTTCATCAGATGTACTTGGCCTGTACCTCATTAGCCTGCCAGTAATCTCGTCTTTATCGCATTTCTTCTTGAGACCAGCGAATGTAAGACCGGAGTCTGTCATTGGAAGAACTAATGCGATTTATCAAACATCAAGAACCTCAATTAGTCGTAATGAATTTGGTTTCACAAATGGCTTCTGAGCAGTCACATGTAAGGCGGACATAGAGAACGGTTCTTGTGCTAACACCTATCTGTACTTTTTAAACAGCGGAGTGTTTGTATTTTGTCCATTAGCAAATGAACACTTGCGATAAAAAAGAAGTGATTCATGTCTTAACAAGAAACATATATAGTATTATTTCTCTCGGATAAATGGTAACGGTGTGCGCGATAGTATTATTTCTCTCGGATAAATGGTTACGGTGTGCGCGATAGTATTATTTCTCTCGGATAAATGGTAAAGGTGTACGCGATTGGTTTTACACTCTTATAAAACTGGAGCCCCTCAAGGTTCTTCAGTCATGGCTCTGATGGAACCCTTTATGGTTTCATGTATGTCTCCTTTTCTTATTACATCAAAAAACCGCTTTTGCCGTTATGGCTCTATACAGATGGTTCCATCTTTTCTAACGAATCCTCAAAGAACCATTATTTCTAAGAGTGTAGTTGTAAAAATTCAAGTGCAAAAGTCAACAAAGCTTACTTGTGTGATATTCTCTATATAGAGAATGACTTTAATATTTGTATCAATCTTGCATTGAAGTAAAGTTCAAAATTGGGAAAGGTGGGGTGGGAGGGTGTGGTGTGGGGGTCATATCAATACTCTATTCGTTTAATAATAATATGAAAGAAATATGTGCTTTAAGAATCCCATCAAGCACAATAAAGTTAGAAGCAGCACATGGACTCTAGGATTTTGAAACTTTGACCTTTAATGATGACGTTGAACTTTAACCTAGACATACAGTTTTTGCACGTGACACATTGTTGTTGTATGGTGATCACTGTAACGAAGAGATTCCAAAATCCCTTCATTCACAACAAAGCTTTGAGTTGGACACAGAATCTGAGATGTTTAACCTTTAGCTTAATATGTAGAAATAAATTATTCTATTTCCAGTTTGTAAGTATCATATATTCTTTACGAAGAACCTATAGAGAATGACTTATATATATTATATTATATATTTGTATCAATCTTACAGTTAAACCTGAAATTGGGAGGAGGGGGATGGGGGTCAATATTCTATTCGTTTAAAAATAACATGTGCTTTAAAAATCCCATCAAGCACAATAAAGTTATACAGGTGTAACACGATATGTCTTCCGCGGGGGGATAATTAAACAAAGATTTTGACAGGACGTAGAGTGGAGGCAAAGAATGGACGGATAGACAAAAATGTAGGAATGTTACATGCATAACAGCATGACAGTAAACAGTCCCAATATGTCAACAGTTAAATAAAACAATTTTCAGCTCGATACATTGAGTACTTTTTAGATAGACATCGGAATATAAAAGGAGATAAAGTGGTGGAAAGGAACGAACGGACACACCTTCAAGAATGTTGCATAATTAGCATCATGGCAGTACACAGTCTCAATACATCAGCTGTTAAATGAAACAAATTTGAGCTCGATACATTGAGTACTTTTTTTAGATAGATCTCGGAATATGACATGAGGTAGAGTGAAGGCAAATGACGGACAGATGGACGGACAGACAAACTTCAGAGAATGTTACGTGAATATATACACCATGGCAATCCACAGTCTAACTGTTAAATGAAATAAATGTCAGCTCGATACATTGAGTACTTTTGGAGATATAGATCGGAATATGACAGGGGGTAGAGTAGAGACAGACGGATGGACAGACAGACAGACGGACAGATGGACGGCACCTGCTTTAAGATACCTCCGCTAATATCTTGCGGGGTATAAAAACTATTTCATTTTCATTGACAGGCATACCGTGAAATGTTGTCATTTTCAGTACTAATTTCGTGTATGAATAAAAGCTAATATGTTCAGAAATATAGAATGCTATATAGAATGATTGAACGATATTTGACTTACACACACGAGTAACGTTGGACACCATTACGCTGTCTGGATATGTATTAGCTATTTACTGAGATGAAAGCATCAATACTAATCACCTGCTTTCGAGACATCAATTCTTCTTATTACTTTCTCGATGAAATAACATCACCAGAACGTGAAGGTTACGGCAACAGGAAATTAATACACCTTGGTTTGATTAAGGTCACCGTAGGGGGCTCTGTACACTGAAATTAACAAGTAGGGTTGGCAATGAATTATATTTGTTTGGTTCTTACGCAGGTGTTTATCGATCGGTACGTCGAAGTAAATCCCTAAATAAGTCATTTCCTGTTGTCTTTGTGGAAATAACGTCTGACTTTTAAGCAGAAAGAACAAAACTCCCTGGCAATGAAGTAAGAAAAGTAGTCTGGACATTGACAGGCATAAAGACGGGAGTAAGATGGCCTTAATTCCTCTTAAGCACTCGTCTCAAAATAGAAACATTCAATGTCAGATATGTCCCATGTGTTATATACATTTTGCGATGTGACTTTCGTTGTTTCAAAACCTGTTGTGTAAGGCGAAGCAAATGAAGCATTCAAGTAAAGATAAGCAGATTTTACCAACTCTATATGTTCTTTTGCATGTTCTTTTACATTTTATAATTGTACAGAAATATATATATCCACGACTTCACCTTTCATTGTGTTTATTACGGACAGAATTCTACCTGCATAGTTGCAGCGTGAACAGTGAAAGAAATCCCAATTTACCATTTGGACATATTTGTACATGTTCCATGGACCACCTACTTATTGGTGACAGATTTTGCACCAAATTGTGCACCAAATTGTGAACCAAATTCTAAAAATGTCCAACAGGTAAATATCAGTATACTCGAATAGTCTTTTGTTTGTTTGTTTTATGCTCTCTCTGGTTACCACGAGCCAATTGTTTAAGCTAGTTGGGTGAGTTATGAATCAATCAATCTATCTATGAATCTATATGAAACAGTATGTCTGAATGACACAGCTCTATAACTGACCTCACTATAGTAGAGCACTGTTCCGATACGATTTCCAATTATAGTAGACTATAGAAGCAGAGTTCTGTATCTCTGATAGTCAATCATACAGTGTATCCTTATTTGGAGTTAGAATGCACATGACTTTAAGTTTTTCAATTGCCGGCTAATATGGGTTCAATTAGTACTGACAAATAATATTTGATATATTAAACTTTCTGAAAACATTGTATATGCCAGTCGAGACTTGAAATCGCTCATTAGCCTTGTTAAAAATACGGAAATACGATGAAAGTATCTGTTGTCAACAAGGAAGATTTCATGACTCAAAACATTCGTTTTTAAACTAATTCTTTTTAATTAATTTGTTTAATTGAATTTTCTGAACGACTGTTCTCATTTATTTTTTATATTAACTTTTTCAATTATTTTTTTAAACTGATTTTTCTTATTTAATTTTTAAATTACATTCCAATTATTTTTTAAATTACATTTTCAGTTTTTTCTAAGTACATTTTTCAACAATTTTTTTAAATTAAATTTTAAAAATGTCTTAAATAATTTGTTTTCATTACAGATTTTTATTTTCAATTTTTTTAAATACAATTTTTATTTATTTTTTAGGATAAACTTTTTAATTAATATTTTTTACTAAATTTTTTAAATTATATTATTTTTTAAAATAATTTTAAAATTATTGACAATAACTAATTTGGTTTAATCACTTTTTCTTTAAATTCAATTTTCATATATTGTATTTTTCTTTTTTATATAACCTGTTTTCATAATTCTGCTTATTACACAATGCCGATCACAACCTCGTTCACTGTTGTTTCGTTTGCTTTAATGTTTTATGTGGTATTTTCTTTGTAAATTTAAAATAATGAAAAGATTTTGGCCAGATTCTGTTGTTTCTTAATGTAAGATTGGTATTTCCCTTCATGATAAATATTCAATTAAACTACACCATCTGGCTAAAGACAGTATGTTCTGGTTGTTAAAATGTATTTTTTATTGCAGAACAGTACTGTTATCAATGTAGTTTAAAGGTTACACATGTTATAGCTGTGTTAGTGTGACTATTCTGTATTGTCAGTTAAACTTCTGTCAACCAACCAGGCAGCCAACGGAACATACAACCAACCCATGTAGCTGCTGTTTTCAACTGAATGCTTAGCTCGGCAAGCTGACGGAGTTCTATAAAACCCGTGGTAGCTTTCCGGAACGAAGTGAAGGAAAGGTTTTGTAGAGAGAGAGAGATAACTCTGGCGGTGTCGGTGTCGGTGTTTGGTTAAGTTTTTTTATGGCTAGTAAGGGAGTTGAGTTTACTATTCAGTGGAATTGTGGCCTTTTCAACTCAAAAATGCATAGTTTAAAGTTTTTTTTAAAGATTATCACTAAACCGTTAAAGGCAAGGTTCATTGTTAGTTCCTGATTGACAGTGTACATACAATTTGTTTTTAATTTAAGTTTGAATCAGTATTTTTTTTTTCGTGTTTAACTATTAGCATCAGACTTAAAAATGATCTAAATTACACTTTCAACTCCTTGGATTTCCTTGGTGAATTCATTTTTTACCCCCCGCAAGATATTTGCGGGGGTATCTTAAAATAGCTGCCGTCCATCTCTCTGTCCGTCCGTCCTTCCGTCTGTACATCCGTCCGTCTCCACCTCCCCACCTCCTGTCATATTCTGGTCTCTATCTCCAAAAATACTCAATGTATCGATTTGAAAATTATTTTATCAGCTGGCATGTTAGGACTGTTTACTGCTATGGTGCTATTCATGTAACGTTCTTGGAAGTTTGTCTGTCCGTCCATCTGATCTTTATTTGCATTCACTCTACCTTCTGTCATATTCCGAGCTCTATCTAAAAAAAAAAAACCTTTCAATATATATAACTCAAACTTGTTTCATTCCACAACTGACACATTGGGACTGTGTACTGTAATGGGACAGTTCGAGTAACTTTCTTGGAAGTTTGTCGGTCCGTCCATCCGTCTGTTCTTTGCTTCCACTCTACCTGCTGTCATATTCTGATGTCTATCTAAAAAAATACTTAATGTACCGAGCTCAGACTTGTTTCATTTAACAGCCGAAATATTGGGACTGTGCACAGTAATGATACTGTCATGGTGCTATTCAAGTAACATTCTTGGCAGTTTGTCTGTCCGTCTATCTGTCCGTCGTTTGTCTTCACTGTACATCCTGTCATATTCCAAATTTTATCTAAATAATTACTCAATGTAATTGCTCAAGTTTATTTCATTTAACAGTTGACTTATTGGGACTGTGCACTGCGATGATAATGATTTCATGGTGCTATTCATGTAACATATTTGGGAGTTTATCAGTCCATCTGTCCGTCTGTCTGTCCAATCTCAAAAACTTTAGCAGCTATCATATTGGGACTGTGCACTGTCATGATGCCAATCGTTGGAACATTCTTGAAAGTTTGTCTGTCCGCCCGTGCTTTGCCTCCACTTTACATCCTTTCATATTTCGATGTCTATCTAAAAAGTACTCAATGTATCGAGCTCAAAATTGTTTTATTTAACTGTTGACATATTGGGATTGTTTACTGTCATGCTGCTATTCATGTAACATTCCCGGAAGATTGTCTACCGTCCATTGCCTGGTTAAGCTTTTTTGTTCAGGTACTGTTCTTACATGTAGTTCATATAATAGTCTATATACAAGCACAGTTCTAGTCTTATTTTTTAGGTTGTTCCTATGAGGGCTATTAAGTGATTGGAGTACAATTTCTACAGAGTTGTGGCTTTTTTAATAGAAAAGGGCATTGGTTAAGGGCTTTTAGGTGATTTAGCAGTGGGTCAAGTTTTTTGTTGCAACGATTACAGCTTAACCCTTTAAAAAATGGAAATGCAGAAGAAACAGGAATGCACCGCAGGTGCCCACTAGGTGGGCAACCACAGGTAACCGGGGATTACCAGATTCACGCTGATTCCCTGGGGGGTCAACATACTTTATTACAACAAGACGAATGTTGATCAAATCGTCCTTCAAAACTGTTAGGATATGGTCAGAGCGTCTATATTTTCTTTTTCGTCTTGGAGGAAGGGCCCCACCTTCACAAAACCATTTCTGTGCATTGCATAAGTATTTCAGGTTGTCGGCTGTCCCAAATATAAGTAAACGGTTAGCTGGCCATCGTCAGATAGATTACATTAGTCTCCATCTGTTGTTTGCTCCCAAACACCCTGGGTGTTGATGTCTTTTCTTGTTTGGGGAATTGGCGGTGTTGTCTGTCGTCGTTGAATGATTGATTGATTTAAGGAGGATGGAGCATACAGTTCTCAAACTGAGCACTATTCGCTCCAGAAGCTACACAAAAAAAATTTAAAAAAATAAACACACAACACAATTCGATACCAATATAAATTAAATTAAATTTTGTCCAGCGATAACTTACTGAACAGTTGA
>JAQQZZ010083009.1:0-19012 GCA_030265115.1 Mopalia vespertina
AAATAAACAGCTGTATTTGATAGAGTACCAGTTTTATATTTATTTTTATTTCCTCCTCCGACTTTGGAAAAAAAAAAAGTTCTGCCTGTGAACCACAAAATAAAATTGGTGTGGCCTTATGTGAAAAGAACATTTTTCAGTGTTATCCTTCCAAACCAAGCAAATAACGCTGAGCATGGACTTTTTTCCTTGTTGAAATCTTGAATTTGTTTCTACAAATCTTGGCAGTTAAGTCATTCCTATTATTTTATAGAAATATTATGATGGATTTGTATATAACCAATGATTAATGAAAGTCATAACAGCGTAATAAATAATAATTTTGAAATAAAATCAGCAAAACCCTTTGGCAGCTCCTCTCTCTATATTTTCCTTGGACTGTTAAGGGCTGTATATTGCTCAGCACAGTATGAACATGGATTTTTCCATCGAAGTAGCTGCAGTGGATTAGTCATAAGCAAGTGCCCTTACTAGTCCTTACTTTGATGTATTTTGAGTTCTCTCTAGGTAACCAGAGAAACAAAAACGTTTTCTTCTGACAGTCTACTAATGTTTTGTTCTTTGCTTCCAGCAATACAACTTTGTGAATGATTTTCGCAAAGCTCTAGCAGATCTTGATAAGGAAGAAGTTAGCAGCAACCAGTCTGTGTCAAGATAGCAAGGATGAAAGTCACTCCTAGAAAAATAACTACTAACACCCCATTGGAGACGTTATCTTAACACAGAGGCAGGTTCAGAGGTTAACCTTAGTATTATACCAAGCAAAGATTTTAATGTATATAGACAAAATCAAACACTTTGTGACTGGTCATTTACTGAATGAAATCATGTGATGTAGATTGTCAGACTGGGGAAAACGCTAACCTAATTTTACTGTTGTGCCAGAGTTAAAGGACAATACATGATAACTGCTAATGTTTAACAAGCACCAACCTTCTGTTTATTTGTAGAGGAATCTTGTTAATTCATCAGAGATTTAGCTATATTATCACCAATAATCATGGTAATAAATGATTAACACAAATTTTTAAGAAATTATATACCTCGTTAAGTATAATGATACTATTCTTTGTTATATCTCATGTCATTTTGTTTTGTTTTGATTGGTCGAAAATCTCACCGCGTGGTATGAAACACAACATTGCACAATTTCTGCCGATACTGTGCGACAGTAGTATGGTTGCATGCTGGAGCATGGGACATGATGATTTTTGGGGGGTATTCTTGAATGTTAACTTCCCTTTGCTTTTGTGAAAGTGTTCTATAGTCTAGAAAACATCAACTATCCCATTTTATACAGGAATATCTCTTTAATATTTACTGTTGATAAAAACTGCTTCAAATTCAGTGGCGATTACATTTAATATAACAATACAAGTACTGCATTTTTCAGAATGGGACACCATGATTTATCAGCTTGTTGAACATCAAATGACTCGAGCCAACAAATCATTGTGTTCTATTCTCAAACTGCGTCAAACACCAGGATGATTACGTACAGTATCATAATAAATTTATTACAGTTTTCAGAATGGGACATCATGATTTATCAGCTTGTTCAACATCAAATGTCTGGAGCCGACAAATCATTGTGTTAAATTCTCAAACTGCATCAAACACTGGGGGGATTACATTCACTGCGGTTCAGTAAAACAAAACGAATACTGCTTGTTTGAGAATGGGATTGGGACCTCCTGGTTTGTTAGCTTGTTGAACATCCAATGTCTTGAACTGACAAAGCCTTGTGTTCAATTCTTAAACATGTAAAATTTTACCATTAACATTTTTACCTCAATTTTGTATTATTGAACCTCATAACTATAGGTATTGAATATTTGGAGGTAGAGTTGGATGAATTTTTTTTTTTTTTTTTTCTCAATGAATTCCAGGATTTAGTCTGCATTTTTCATGTATCCAAAATGGTCCATTCAGAAAAGGGCTCTCTGCAGGACATGAAAAATACAGACTAAATCCTGGAATTCATTTGGAAATTTAAAAAAAAAAAAGGAAATTGGCCTACTTCAACCCACTCGACAGTAAGGCAAAGTGTGAAGTGGACAATCCATTGTCATGTTACTCATGTAAATGAAAGACCCCTGAGTAAGACGTGAAAGCCCAGTCAATCAGAATTTTCCCTTTTCCAAGCAATAGTAGTATTTCAATGCTGTGTCACTGTGTGGCTGAAAGAGTTTAGAATACTTAAAAAATTTAGTATAGGTTCTCATTCTCAAATAATGTAAAGCATAGTTATATCAGGCAGAAATTAAACAACAGATTTTTTAGATGAAATTAATTTACTGAAGGGAAACAAACTTTGAAGCAGATCTACATATTAATCATTGCGTTTTTTCAAGACTGCTTTATGGTATATACTTCACACCCTCATCAATCTAAGAAACAATTTGTAAATGGATCCAAATGAATTGTTACACACATGAATCTCTTTTTGACTTATGTGAGCTTCTCAAGAATTGAAATCCGAATGACCTTACTGTTTGTTACTCTTAATTCTTAATCCAAATACCTTTTTACTTGTAAAATACTTGAATACAAGGTGTAACTTTGCTGTATGAATAAAGACACTTGCGACAGAACTAGTACCCTCCACTAATCAGGGACTATTTTTTATTACAAATCCATTCATTATAGCCACTGGTAAAAGTACATTTTTTTGGAGGATCTCAAAAACAGGTTAATTTCTAACAAGTTTGTGTTTAATAGTGAACTGGGATACACCAAATTTGGAAAGTAAATGTCTAAATAAAATCTATATGTTATTAATGTTAAGTATTGTTAGATTGGTAGAGGATTCATAGTGTTGTAGTCCCTACTACTTTGCCCTACTTCCAAAAGGTGTTAAACTGTTCATTTTGTTATATCTTCCATATTTACATAAGTTTACTTGTATAATAGTATTCTTATAATTGTATAAAAAGCAAATACGGAATTGTGTGTATAATGACAGATTAATAAACAAACTAACAAATACTATTTTTTTGTTAAACGTTTTATTTTATTTATATGCAAGTGAAATATGAATTATTTTTTCTTTGATAATGATTGGTGTTTAACTTCGAACATAATTGTCTTCCAATTATTTCACAGCGGGTGTTTAAGATAATGGCACCCAGGTTTTTGTTCCACAAACTGATCTCTGACGAAACTTTGCATCACAGAATGGGTTATATGGCAGTAATAATACCATTTGTAAAATAGAAGTGTATGACAACAAATTGTCTGTGTTTCGCCATTTCTCAGACCTCTAGATGACCATACGCTATGCAAGCAGAGTTAGACATCAACTAAATGGGAAGCCCCCATGAGTAAAATGGAAATTGAAACAACTGTCACAGATAGACCCTGCAGTACAATATCATTGTTCAATAGTTCAGCGCAAGAAAGACCCTGCAGTTCCCCATTGTTCAATAATTTAGTTCAAGATCCCAGGTTTAAGGGAAAGATATACCTAACAGTACGGTACACTTCTTTTGTTCAACAATTTATGGCATGATCCCTGGTTTAATGGGAAGATAGAATCTGGCAGTACAATATCATCGTTCAATTAGTTAGGGCAAGTTCCCTGGGAAGATAGAATCTGGCAGTACAATATTATTGTTCAATAATTAGGGCAAGTTCTCTGGGAAGATAGAATCTGGCAGTACAATATCATTATTCAATAATTTAGGGCAAGTTCCCTGGTTAAATGGGAAGATATACCCTGGTAGTAGAGTGTCATTGTTCAATAACTTAGGGCAATATTCCGAGGTTAAGGCGGAAGTTTGAACCCAACTTAGAACAAAGTTCCCTGGTTAAATTGGCGCTATACCCGGCCTTTGTTCAACAATTTAGCCAGAGTTCAGGCTAGGGAGAAATTAGGATCCTGCAGTGCAGTATAATTTTTAAATAATTATGTGTACAAAGGACTACGACCAAGTATATTCCAATACATTCTTATTGTAAGTAACTTTCTATAAATTAAATGATATTACTGATTGATGTTCGAAAGTAATATCTTAGTTTTAGAATATACCAGGAAAATTATGGCATTTACTAAAAAAGCCCGTACACAAATTAGACCTCCCCCCTGGTACAGCCTCGGCAAGCCACCGATTTTGTAATTTTTCACGACACAATCAACAATTCCTTTATACTGTGTATGGTGGATGTCTGCCTGAAGTCTGGTTTTAGCCACATCAAATGGAACTACGGGTAACCAAGTGGCCACGCCAGCAAATCCGCCGGCAATCAAGTTGGCCACAATTCCATGCCGGTCAACCCAGGGCTTGTCATGAAGTAGTTCAAATAATCCCTCATATGTGACTGTGTAGAGCCCAAAGGAAGGAAGGTCACGGTAGGCCATACTCAGCCCACCACGATATAAAGCCAGGACGCCATGCCTTCTAACTATGTCAGCAGCACAAACCCACGGTCCTTGATAGCGTACAGTCTGGGTGGACCTGTTCGTTCCTTAACAAAATCGTTAACATAATCAATTAACCATGGTAAAATTTACTTATATAGAGAAAGCAACAGTACTACAATAACAAAATAAAAAAACCGGTACATTTTCCTTTTTAAAAAAGGACCGCAAAATAGTTTTATTATATTCCAACAATTTGTACATTTCTTTTTGATTGTGGATAAAACAACCCTCATGTTTCAAGTGCAAGGTAACTAGATAATCTCAAATTGAGGCAATAACTTTTTGTATAAAATATTTCAAAAATGCTATACATATAGATTTCTCAAATTTAATCACACTGACACCGGGATATCGTTTAATAGAAAAAAAAAACCCTCTTGTTTCAGATAAACTCAGAAACAATTTTTTTAAATTGATCTTAACCTTTAGTTGCTATAGATAACATACTATACAGACTTTACATTTATGTGTATTTGTGTGAACCTCTAAAAAATGTATTAGTGAAAGTTTCATAATTAATCATATATCATTTCACAATTTATCATTTTCAGGGTAAGTTTTGATACATATACCTGTATCGTCATGACAGGTGTAAATTGACTATCAACACGAGATGTGGAATGATATGCACTGGTATAAAAGGTCAAATATATAATATTATGAGGTCAGGAGGTCGGATATTGTATGACCTACTGTACGTGCTACATGTATCTGCGATAAGAATCATCAACAAAAATTATGCCAAAACAAATAATCCTAGCGTTAGTTTATTTGGCACAACTCATATGTATTTTTAATTTTATTTCATAACAATTTGATTTTTTTACTATTTTTATCATTTCTCTAATTATTCTATGAATATCGTCACCATTTTCACAATAGGGGGGCCCTACCATAGGCCATGACTGTTCGCCAATCCAATTTCTTTTCCTAACGGAAATAAATACTATTGTCTCCATTTTCATCTGCTTGTGGTACCAGATTTTTGTTCCACTGCAGACAGTTAACTTCAATCCTCTCTTTATAATTCATCTCGCATACATGTTGCACAGATATAGGCCTATATCTAATCTCTGACACCCAGGCCACCCATAAATGCATTGAACTTGTTCATTTAATTACTTTTATAGCCTACTAGCTTATAGCATTCAACCTCTCCTCTTCATAGTCAATTTATACCTGATGACGATACAGGTATAAGTGTCGACACTTGTGCTTTATCACAAAACAAAAAAAAAGTGATTATCCAGAAAGTAATAGTTTATATAAGTCGTTCAAAACTGATATGTATCGCCCCAGCCCCGGGTTCGAATCCCGGTGTAGGCTATCAATATATACAACGATACCTGAGAAGACGAATCTAATGAAAGTTATCACTATAGTGTAGGCCAAAGCATTATAATTTGAACTATTATATGCCTACATTATAAAACTATATGTATCTTTCCTCGAAATAAACATGTATAAGATTACAAGGAATGAAATGTGAATAACATTAAAACCCCATCCAAGCCAAATCGTATGCCATGGCTGCATGGGAAGCCTTTAACGTGGATTTTGGAAAGGAAGGTTAATACTGAGGTTTGAATACATGCATGCATGATTAGGAATGGGTGAACTGAAAAAGGGATATGTTGATGCAATCTGAAATGTCTCTCCAACGTCAATAGCTTCGTCGCTATCTTATATTTGCATTTGAATCCTTTTCATTTCACTATGCAACACACCGATGGATCCACGTATCAGATGACTCCATGCCACATATTTTACATCGCGTTTTGAATAGGCTTATAAACGCTGTGACATTACAAACTCTTATCTGTTCTGACTGAGAAAGTGTTATCCCGGAAATAATTTAAATACTGTTGATTGTCACCTCTTCACTAGCACAATGTATAGGGCCAATTACTCCGTCTTAGAACCTAGGCCCTACGTCACGCATATCTCAACTCGTGGTGAAGGTTGGAAATTGACCCACCGCTATGGTCGGCCACTCAAAACATGCATGTATCGGATTTTCTTTGGGGTTTTTTTTAGGACACTGAAAAAAATGACTAGAATTTTACCTAACTGCAATATTACTTTTCTGACTGTTTTGAATCTTATTATTGCAAAGGGAGATAACTTAAAACTTTATTTAAATGTTAGGAAAGAAAGAAGGTGTTAGATTATTGTGCCGTTGAGACTTATCTTCCTATGCAAGGGTCAGTATGTATAAGACGAGACTTCCACATTACTATCCCTTGCTGTAATTCGAAGGGGAAAACGTGGCAAAAATATCATAGGACTATGGTAGAAACACGTAGGCCAATCAAAAAGGCGTTTACGCATCAAAGTCAATACAACAAACAAGGGTGGCGCCACTGGCAATTAACATGTCTGTGATGATGTCAGGACTCATTAATGGGACTAAGATCGGGCATGTATATTACATGTATAGCCTACTTATCATCCTCTTTCTTATTCTAAGAAAGCCCCAATCTGATTGGGTAGAGTAAATAGAGGTCATCCGAAAGTAGCTGCTTTAAAATCTAGCTAACTCAGGTTTTATCGCCTATGGAGGCAAGGTAAGAAAGGAAAAGAGGCTTAATGCGACGATCTTCTTTTCCACCTTGCCTCGGGAAGATGTTGAGACTGGGTAATGGCTGGTTTCATACTTCTGCTTGATAGACTTCTGCTAGAAGTATATATGCAACTGCCATATAGAAAAGGTAACTAAACTTACCGATTACTGAACGAAAACAATTGGACGAAATTACCCAGAGTTCCTCACAACTAAAAAGACACGTGTCTGAAATGTGACGTCACCGTTTCTTGCCGGTCTACAATGCCGAGGACATTACTATACGGCAGTTGCATAGTTCTAGTTAATAGACTTCTTCTATTGCACAATCATATTAACGAGAATAATAGTTCAGTCTAATTCAATACGATCTTATTCGCCTCAAAAGTTTTGCATTGAAGCCGGTTTTCGGGCGCTGTGTGTTACAGCACCTACATTCAAAACGTTGTAAGTAGAAAATATCATACTGGATTAGACTGGATTACCTTTCTTGGGAATTTAATTGTGTAAAGAGTTATCTGAAAGGCATACACAAGGTTTACATAAACATCAATATTTCTCGACAAGAACACCAGAAATTCGCGGGACCAGTTCTTAAAGTGTTTCTTCCATGAAAAGATAGGATGTTCCATAGCCGTATACTAAATATACAGCTATACACCGATATTTAAAACGATGCAAGGATTAAATATTTTAGTGGATCACAATGGATAAATCTGTCACTCATTTAACTGACAGTGCCACCTATGTCGTTAACTAACCATTCAATTTAATTGCATATTCATACCATGCTACTGATAGCCATTGGTATAGATGACAATTTCAGTTATATGAGTCCAGGTACATATTTATCTACCCTTTTGACCATGGACCAACACCATTAAATTATATTGTTAAATGTCCATGACACAGGCGGCATTTCGGATATAAGAGTAACATATTTATCTTCCTTTTTGGCTATTGGACAACCCTATTAACAGGTATTGCGTGTTGTTTCTAGATGCTAGCGGATGTAGAATTGATCTACAAATTAATCATTTTGGCTGGCAAGTTCTTGAGTTTCCTTCCATGAAGAGATAAAATGTGCCCTTATATAGTATATACGCCTACTACAATTTGAGAATTCAATTCAGAGAGTTCATCCAATTATGGATGTCTTTTTTGTTCCTATTCGGGCGGCCCGTTCAGAATACCTATACAAAGGCCATATACACCTAAGATGACACCATTGACAAAGAACGCCCTAACGGACATGGAAGTTACACCCCTGAAAAAGCAGCGGATACCCTCCTCCTTGTAGCTTACATAAACACAATGACGAATGTTTTTGTATTTCTGATTCCTGTCGGATTGGTATCGCGATTTGATAACGTCCAATGGGATAATGTTTACCCAGGAAGCCACCCCGGCTATACCTCCTGATAGGAAATGGAACGTGGCCATGGGAATGGATGGGCAATAGTATTCACAAAGGTCATTCAGCCATGTGAAGACAGCAAAATAGCAGCCAGAAGCAGGGATATCTCTGCATGCCTGAATTGTTATGCCCCTGTATAATCCAGGAATTCCTTTCTCTCGTAAAATTAACTTTGCAGCCTGCAAAGGACCGGAGAAGGTGGCTTGCGTGGTAGCTGAAATTGAAGTGAGAGCAATGGTTAGTGCACCAGTTGTCCATTAGAATGCCGGAACTTCAGATCGTGTCAAATGGGCAAAGATAACCAAACTAATCTTTCGTGGGCCATATACCATACCTTTGTAGTCCATCTTGCACTGAGGTACCTTTCATAAATCCCAAAACATGGTTTGTTTGTTTGTTTGGTTGACGACGACGTATTGTCCACTTGGCACTGTTCCTTGTCTAATCACGGTGGAAAACCGGGGTGGTATGCTGAAATGTTTTTGGCAATAGGCGCAGTGCTTATAGAAATATTACCGAAGTGTGATGGTGTTGTGCAGTGATGGCTTTCCTACAACTCAATAGAACTCAACAACAATTGCATTTGTGTCGTGGAGTCCTGACAACTGCTTTTAAAATGAGGTAAGATCATGTAAAGAAAGATAGCGACTACAATGTTTTTTTTATAGCAAAACTGTGACAATGACATCTAGTATAGTAAGCCGAAATTAAAAGATTTAAGATATCTGGTCTCCCCCTTGCCTGTATTTTTCACACGGCAGTAACAGAAAAATGGTTACCTGGAGCTTAATTACATTTCTGATATTGACACTGGAGATGGGCGAAAGGTGTTGCATGCATACTGGCATGGCGGAGGTGGTGATGAGGGAAGAGATGGGTAATGGCTGGTGTGAAAGTGTCAAAACTGACTTGTTAGTGCTAAAAGTGGGCTCTGGTATAGGTTTTAAACAAACTTTGTTTACCTGTATGCCCATGTGGTATCTGTGATTGGAGCACCACCTTGACCAGGTCAATAGGGCAGGCAATCGAGAGCTGTGCCGCCCCTCCCACACATCCTGACAGGTAAATCTCCCAGTACCGGGGTTTGCCTTCACTACCATTGTTATGGTGGTGGAGTATTTTCAAGGTGTTACCATATACACCAAAGAATATAGAATTTACAGCTCCATAAGATATCACTGGCCAGGACATCCCACGGAAAAAACCTTTAGTCTGGAACAACGAAAACCCGCTGTCAATTGCAATATCAAACATTATTTGAAAGCAACTGTAAATCCACTTCACTTATTTCTGTAGCTTTATAAAGTTGGAAATAAGTAGTCTAAGAAACATAATTTGTATGTCTTCCATTGGTGTAGTGGCGTGTTGAAAGTGCTTTTAATTTAAGGCTGGCACACTTGATAGCATACCGCCAGCCCTTCTGAGCATTCTGCTTGACCTAAAGACGGATGTTCCCTTTCCGAACATTCCGCCTTACCCGTAGACGAATATTCCCCTTCCGAGCATTCCGTCTACCCCTTAGCCGGATGTTCCCCTTCCGAACATTCCGTCTGCCCCTAATATGGCTTTCCCCCTTTCGAGCATTCCGTCTTCCCCTTTAGACGGATGTTCCCCTTCAGAACATTCCGTCTTCCTCCTTAGAATGCTCCCCTTCCGAGCAAACCGTCTTCCCCAAACAATTTGTTAATTGTCTTACCCATCCTTGTTTATTGACATTCTTTATGCAATCCCATGTATTTCTGTATTGAGCACCGCTAACTTGTGTCTGTATTTGTACCTATAGAAGAAACAATAAAAGTCATGTAGTATTAGCAGCATAATGATATAACCCGTGAAAAATGAACCTACTGCCTGACTAAGCCTCAAGAAATAAATAGGCCCACATGTTTGCAGAGAGTATCGATGAGTATCGTTTCTACAATCTTTTCATTTTTAAGTCATGAACCGAACCGAATTAAGCTATCCCTGTTTCTGATATATTATTTTAGTAAATAATCAGAAGAAAATACAAATCACAGTTAAATCAGAAAGTTTAATACATATATGCTGATGCAGCCGATGGTATTTTCTTTTTCTCACCTTTGTTGTATCCAATGGATGACCAGCTATAAGACCAGCCGAACCTGTTAACAAATAAATGCAAGGAATTTATTTTTGATATTTATGAAAACAAATAGTCCTGTAGTTGCAGTGTTATATTGTGTTGTTTTCCCACTCGAGATTAACAAATGTATCATCATTTGGTACATGTTTTTGTATCTTAACAATTGGTAATAAAGAACAATGTGAATAGATGATTTTTTGTAAAATTTAAACTCTGGGCAGTTTTATTCTGTATAAACCTGTTTTATAGTTACAGTGTGTCTATGATAATTCCTAAACCAGAACGATGCAGTAAATAAGTGAAACAAGCCATTCGTATGCTGAAAGTATTGATAAAATACTGATCTGATATAGTTTAACACCATTGTTGTTGTTTGATTAGTGTTTTACGTCATACTTATGGCTATTCCACTTTCACGAAAGCGTTGTGACAATGAAACCACTTGTATCTCGTTATATGCAGCTGACGATTACACCGCATTTAATGTGTTGTATGTCAGTTCGATTGAGGCTCAACGTCGCACTCAAGGGTCCAAGATTGACGATTGTTCACTTCTCGCTCTTACTTCCTTTAACACGATGGAAACCCAAGAGGAAACCTCGTGAAACCAACCTGAGCAATTGCAGGGGCCACATCATCTGACTCCCTCCTATATACCTGAGGACGACAGAGGCACTCCAGTCTGTAAGAGGTACACCGAAGGGTGGGTTTAGTGTTTTATTATTCAAACTACTGTGCACCAGCCCGTGAATCGATACTAAAAGCATTAATTAAAATATCGGGGTTTTTTCTTTGTTATATTTCTCACCTCCAATGGCTCCAGCAATGTAGTCATTTAGTGGGTGATTCTCTGGCATGGTGGCGTGTACCGGTACGTGTAAACACTGGACACAAACGTCAGTCTTGCTCACTTCAGGGACTGGGAGGTTGATGAGTTGTCAAGTCCGTGACATCTAATGTTGCAACCTGGATCCTGGCTGGAGGTATCGATACATTTGATTTTGCTCGGAATCCAGTTTCTCAATGGAAGATTAGTGACAGTGGATTAGATCACTAAGGCAGGATAATATTAAGATCTTTGACATGTCATAGCCAGTATCCTTCACAGCATCTAAAATATTAGAACCAAAATAACAGCATAGGGGCCAGCATGAAAATTCTAACAAATTCGGTCAATCAATCGTAGCTATACAGGAAGACCTCTACTGAATAGATTTCCTGTAAAGGAACTGTAAGCCGATTCAACAGCCGAAATGCGGACACGTCACATGTGTGATACCCTTTGTAAATAGTCCAGTCGGCCGATGAAACTCTTTTAGGAACAAAAATGTTTGTACTGGAATAAATAAATTGAATCCTCATCATATTATGATCTTCATTTAGCCGGGTGATCAATGTGGGTCCAAGCTTTTTCAGTAGCCTGTACAGAAAAAAGATAGCTGGTAATTGACTAGTTTATAAATGAATGAGAAAGAAATTCTGACTTATGCTTGGTTGGTCGCTACTACATACATGTACATGGTCATTATCTTCTCTTGAGATGTATGTAGGTTAACCAAAACAACTCGAAATTAAGATATATTTAGAAACTTGTCTGTGAGAGTATATATAGAACATGAGATGTTTCAACGGTTTTAATTATTCGACCCTGTGCCAGGGTGATTATTTTAGAAAAATAAAAGCGAAGCTTATTGGATTCAAACGTTGTATCCAATGGGTTTCGATTGCATGGGAACAACGTTAACTTAATTCAATTCAATGTTTATTTCTAGCAAATAAAATAAAATACATAAACGTCATGATATTTGTGAAACTGGTGGGAATACAATCCATAGGGACTTATCCCTTTACCAGGATCTAAGGAAGACATGATTCCTCTGGTATTCCAATGTGACCAACCTAGCACCCCGCTTGATAGTTGCCTTATAGAAGAATACAAAAAAACTTGCATCTAAAACGTCTACTTTTCCTTATTAAGACGCATTATAGCACACAAGAGAATTCAAAACTCAAGGCTCTTCTGGTTAAGGCCAAACTCCTTTCTGTATCAAACAACTTTGTTTGTTTGTTTGTTTGATTTGGGGTTTAACGTCGTACTCTAGGGTACTTCACATTTATGACGACGGATTGTCCACTTCACACTGTCCTTTGTCTAATTACGGTAGAGAACCGGGAAGACCTCGAATAAACCACCCCTGCGATTGCCGGAGTCACATCGTTGGACTCACTTATATATCTGATGGTCGACAAACGGACTCGAACCCGTGAACGGTAAATCGAAGTAGGATTAGTGAGCGCGCAGGCTACCACTAAGCCTCGGCCGCGGGCCCAACTTAAGTTGTAGACTACCCACAACAACTCGAGATTAAGATCTATCGTGAATCCAATCTCTGGGAGTTCATCTGTAACACCATGCTCTTTCTCTACAATAATTTTTTTTATATGTGTAAAATCTCTAGCAATTCTCTCCAATAAAAATATATTTGAATACATTTCTTTAAATGCAGAAAATGTGAATTCTGAATTGTGCTTTTCTATGATGTGGGAGTATGTCTGAATTTATAGATTATTGCTAATCTTATAAAGCAATGCACTTTATCATATATGAAGTCTATGTATAAGGAAACCGTTTCTATAAATTAAATCTGCTGATGCATTCCATGCACTGGATAAACTCAAACGGCTTGAATGTACTCGGCAACATAGGAACAATTGCACATATTATATTAATTACCAAAGAGAACAAGCTAGATTTACAGAGCATATAAACATGTATAATCTTGTGTTCTTTGTAAACATCCGTTTGACATTAAGGTATATTAATTACCAATTAAATATACAGTTTTGTGATTTGTTTGGACAACACGCCAGTTTTTGACCTAACACTACATTTATATGTCAATTGTTTAGGAACAGGGTCAATAGAATGGGGACTAAGAGTGAGGCCTATCATGCTAGGAATAGCTATAGCCTGTAGGTCATATCAGCTGGGCTGAAATTGGGGGTAATGGGTCTCATAATGGGTCTCATAGGATTAGGAGATATATCAGCTGGAGAATGGTGTCTGTCAGCTGGGGAATGGGGCTGTCAGATGGGGAATGGGGTCTGTCAGTAGGGGGATGGGTCTGTCAGCTGGGGAATGGGGTCTGCTAGCTGGGATTAGGGCCTATCACTTGGGAAGGGAGGGCCTATTTTCCTCGGATTGATGTCTGTCATAAAGGGAATAAGGCATATCATCTGGGGAAACGGTGCTGTCTGGAGTTATTATCTGGAAATAGAGGTCAAGGGAATGAGGGTTGTAATCTGCTGATTAAGGGTTACCATCTGACGGACGGGGTTGGCCTCTATGAAATAAAGGTTGTTATCAGGGACCTAGGTTATCATCTGAGGAATGAGGGTTATGATTTGGGAAAATGAGAATTATCATCTAAAGTTCTAGGGTCATCATCTGGGGGAAAAAGGGAGTTCGTATAGGGAATGAAGAAAATCATCTGAGGGAGATGTGTTATCATTAGGGGAATAACGGTTAACGTCTGGGTAAAGCGGGGTTTCATCTGAGGCACTAGGGTTATCATCTGGGGAATGAGGGTAATCGTCTGGTGAATGGGTGTCGTGATCAAGGGAATAAGGTTTTTCATTTAGGGAATGGAGATGAATGAGGGTTAGCATTTGGGGAATAAGGGTTATTATTCAAGGGAATTCAAGGGAAGGGTTATCTAATGAACAATGGGTTTCATCTAAGGAATGGAGTTTATTATCTGGGGTATGGGGGTGAGCATGTAGGGAATGAAGTTATCTCCAAAGGATATCCTGTGGTACGAGAGTTATTATCTGGGGAACGAGGGTTACCATCTAGGAATAAGGTTATCGTATGGGGAATTAGGGTTATCATCCGAGTGGCGTTTCAGGCTGTACTTACGGTAAAATCGTCCAGGTGGTTGAGCCAGATCAATAGTGGACGGACTAACCACACACAAATTACTAGATGCGAATACGTATCTTATAACTATATAGTATATAGAGATACGAGGAGCAGCTGTACTAAAACTCTAGAAATACGGTCTGCCTCTGAATACTAAATAACGTAGCAAATAACAGGAGTAGACAAGCACTTATACAAAGTGTAGAAATCTTCAGCTGGTGCAGGACACCATAAAATAGATCGGCTTACCGTTGCCCCTTAAATGCGTAAGCACCGGTAACAAGGCTGCTGAAAGTTCACACTTACTAGTGGGCATGCAGGTAGCTTTGACAGGTACAATATCTCGGTACATATACAACCTACTGACGATGTACTATCTTTATTACATACTGTGTTTGCTGATTTACTAGGCCCAACATGTATATAGGCCATAACTTAAAGGCCATGTAAAATTCAACCAACCAATGAACATTGGGCTATCTTTAATTTACTAACAAAGACCAACCTGTAGGCTACCGTAGTATATGTCCCCTACTGAAAGATAGCCATAGGCTTGTACAAATGGTAACAACAGCTGGACTCGAGGTAATATGGTTACCTACCTTAGATTTAGAACTGTCACTGCTAGCTGACCACCCTCGGAGAAAGCGCTTCCATACATCCAGCCTGGAAGAGTGTCAAATCGCTGGGTTAATTTGACCTGAGAAGTGATAAGGATGTAAAACTATTCATTTATAGGTAGAAATAATAATCCATTATCAGAGATTTAAACATTCGTCCCGCGCTGTTCTGGGTGTAGGCATGCGTGGATTAATGGAAAAGTCATTTTCCTGAGTACCTTTTACTGGAAATATTTTTTTTGATTTACCAAAATTTTAATTTGATATTTTTTCAATATAAACAGGACATTCAGTTCCCGAAAATTGTACATTATTTCAATTTCAAACAAATTATTTTCGGTAAGGGAGATAGAGAAAGACGATGGGCCGCACTGCCATGGAAATAGTCTTGTTCCAAGCGCCTTATTGTGGCGATTCCCATACTGACAACGTGGTTTACTCTCCTTGTTTTTATTTATCTCATTTGACTGCATGATTCCAATCTTTCCACCAATATAACTGCACGCTGAAATGGATTATCCTATGTGCGTATACCCTTCTCAATAGTAAAGGCTTGTCATTGTGGGAGGACAAAATAGGTGCATTGGTTTGTTTATTTATTTGTTTGGAGGTTAATGTCGTACTCAAGGGTATTTCACTTATACGACGACGGATCGTCTATTTCCCAATATTCCTTACTTAAATATGTTAGAAAACAGAGATGACCCCTCGTAATAAGCACGTCCGTGATTACAGGAGCCACATCGTGTGACGCACTTATATACCTGATGGTCAACAGACGGACGATACATCAACGTAGGATTAGTAGGCCGATATGCTAACCACTAAGCCACGGCCGCAACCAGCAGCACTTTATCGGGGATTACTCAAAGAATCCAACAATCATGCGTTTATATATTACCGGCCAAGCGATGACATGGCGTCGCAGGCCTATCAATAAAAGTATACTCCTGTCATACAGGCCTATGAAGGCTTACTATATAGTTTGTATACATTGTAAATTGTGAAACTATAAAGTTCTTGAAAAGAGTCCTTGTGCTGGAAATAGACTAGCATACATCATACATGTAGTCCTTTGTTGAGACGTGAAGAGGTGTAGCGACAGGCGTGTAATGTCCGGATTCCGTAAACTATAGCCTACTGGATTCACCCAAGCAAGCTTATAAGGCCTTACAAGCGCATGCAGGGCGTTTACTATGGCCCACATGCTGCCAGTGAAGGCTGCCATAACCGTATGTGTGATAGACATAGGCTACGTATAGGTCTAGAAGGACTGGACAAAAATGATCTGTTTGGTATTTCAACCTGCCATGTTATAGACCTACATTCTACATAATTCTTAAATCTCCGGCGAACACAATTTAATGAAACTTTCAAGACAAATTGTCTGCTTTTTAACCTATAGGTCCTACTGACTTTGGTCTCCTTAATATATTGTATCAATATCAACCAAAGACACAACTCCGAAGAACGATAAACAAGACATGTTTAAGATTATATATATTTCGGTTTTATTAAACATGTCTTGTTTATCGTACTTTGGAGTTGTGACTTTGTTCTTCAATGTTAAACTACTCAGTGTGAATCACAGTACTTTGGCTTTAGCCCTACGTCAGTCAATACAAACCAATACCAGAGGCTGGAAATCAATAAGTTCCCTTAATTCTTAAAAACAAAATATATCTGATTTTTATTTGTGTTTTTTTCTATACATAAAAAAGCTTTAAATATTATTTTACCTCTCTCTGAATTTCCACTAAGACGCCAAATAGCGTCTAAATAATTTAATGTAACTACCAAGCCTACCCATGTAGTCTATTTATACTTCTACCTATGAAGAGTGACGACTAAGGGCAATAACTGACAATGCCAGTTTCCACTTGCAACTTTTGAGTTCTAGTATAGATGGAATTTATCTCCCTTTGCTGTTACTCTTCTTTGACAGAGGAGTAAAATGGCGAGCATGCTTTCGCTACGGTTAATACCATGGAGGTATAATTTGACAAGATTAAATCATTTTCTAACCTTATTTTTCTTAACGGTCCGCATATCCAACCCACGACCCTCACATAGTCGCCATCAGTAAATGACGGCCACCTAGACCAATAAGCAACCAAACGGCCTGTTACAAAATAAAAATCTAGCAAGCTGTAGGCAATGCTGTCTTTTGACGCAAGGCTGACAACAAAGATGAAAAGAGATTCTTCCTACCTTTTGAAACTATCAAAAAAGATGGTAGGCCCTATGCTGGAAGTGAGACGTTGTGAAAAAGATTCTTTCCGCCCCCGCCTCGTGAAAGTATTATGGTTACACGTCAGTTTGTAGTCGTCATTCTGATTACCATTAACATCAGACTTGATCATCTAACCGAATAGCTCATCACTCATCAGTTGGAATGTGTCGATTTCCTTTTTTTCTGCTTCCTACACAGACATACCGGTACCCATCGAACACATTAAAGAATGCCGTCTCCAATTTTCTGCTTTTGGTAAACACAGTCATCGCGAGCTTTCCTTCTCTACTACCCCTCCACCTGCTTAAACGTGAACGGCAATTCATCCCCTGTCGCGTCCGTGAATATGTTACATTGTACATGCGTTTGCAATGAACGCCATGGTATATTCCGTGATGATTTGCTATTTGCCTGCCGTCGAAATGTTGACACAACGCGACCGGATCACACGAGACCAGTTACTGGTGGGACACCTTATCCCAGCATGTTGCAAAACCTTCCTTTTAGCGAGAAATCAAATGTTGTGCCATTTTAAAATAGAATCGATTCTACTTCCTACGTCGAGACATTGACTCTAAGATACACTCGGGCCATTCTGTTCTGCACTTTTTTATTTGCTGTCAGATGGAAATTAAAGCGTGTTGGCCTGTAAAGGCGTACGGGAGTTATTTTAGCCTCGTCCACAATAGAAACACTCGCGAGAATACGATTGATGTTGTACCTATATACGGAGTGTTCTTCAAGTTTCCGTCGGATATCTCAGAAATCTACTCTTTATTGCAGCCAGTACATATGTGACCCGTTTGCTGGTTCTATCTACCAACAGCGATCCTTATAGTATTTGATCACTCTATGCATTTTCCTAGCCTTAAATGACGTCTTACCTTCCCCATTTTTGTGTGGCCATGTTATATATCAGGTATCGACGCCATAACGACACGCCCGAATGTTTTGCAAGGAACGTAGGAGCTGCGCTGCACAGCCTTCGACCCGGTCTTAAACTAAATCATTCTAAGCAGCTCTCAGCCTCAAAATCATATCCATAGGTTCCCGATCGATGTCATAAGATCTCGGTAACAATAATTTCTGATAATTTGTCGTCTCTTTTTCACATCAACGAATCCTCAATATCCAGCTAAAGCGCTTTCCATTTCAAATAGTTCGCCACTTTGCACTTACTATGCGCATGCGCAAACACTAAACGTGGCGACAATTTTGAAATCAAAATTTGATTCATCGGACAAAAAGGGCAGTGTAACAAGTGAAATAAGCATGTTCCTAATTTCATTCTGTAAGTGAAACAGCCTGTACCGGACTTCGGGAGCTAATTTAAAGTGAGTGTATATGCGGAGGCTTGTCCAAGGACAATGTAAGCAAGGGCCCGGGGCCGCTCAGGTCCTGAAGACTATTTTCATGTTGGTTTATGTGCACGATAATTTAGCTGCGATGTCAAACTCGATCGCCATATAGCTAAGATATTATCAGAGCTAGATAATAATCTGAACAGTCACTTCATCTTTTTAGTTGCTATATGCATTTCATGGACTGGTCAGCCAGTTGCAATGAGATCCTTTGTCGCATGAAAAAAAAGTAGCCGATCATTTTTTTTTTACATAATATGTGTCATTTCGGCTTTAACTATGCCATCATCAGTATCGCCGGGCAGTCAGTGGCGGATACAAGATTTTGTGGAAACAGAGGGGGTGGGGTGGCTATCACAGCCAAATAGA
>JAQQZZ010083020.1:0-10564 GCA_030265115.1 Mopalia vespertina
GGAAGTGGGCAAAGGACCACATAATTCAAAACAAAAACAAACCAAAGCCTTGCATTACACTTAGAAACACATCATAAGCTTAGAAAAAAAGAAATCACAGCTACATATTCATGGAATGTTTTATATAACAAATGACCATCAAATTTAATCCAATCAAAGTTAATAAAATATTAATAATATTTCCTATTTTTCTTTACATGTAAGTCTTGCATTTATTAAGAACAAAAGCTAGCATCGCCAATTTTTTGGGGCGATTTCATTGGACAAACGTCTGTAGGAGAAAATTTATCATTTATAATCATAAATTCTGATTCAGGAACTCAAATAATGATATCTTGTTCTCTACTATTTAAAAGCCAAAACGTATCAGGTCGTTTGTGGTTTTGAATTATAAAATATATACATACTATAATTGGGATTTAATCCATAAATAAAATGCTCCTTATGTCTGACAATGAATGCCAATTGCAGGACGTAATAAAAAAAAAATAACAAGCGGAGTAGCTAGCAGGTCCCCAGCAACAGATATATTTTGAAAAGAAATGCACACAAACTTGTATATCCACCTCTCTCCATTCATTTTGTGTAAAGCATTCCTTTTTTATTTTGTTAAACACTTACACAGTCATAGCAAAGGAAGTTCATCATCCATAATCTATTGATTGTGTTTGAATAGAAGGATCTTTCAATGCACTTATCTAGCAAAATCGGAACACTGACTTTATAAACGTTTATAAAAATTAATCAAATCACAGGGGTGGTTGAATAATTAAAACAGATAAGTCATCTCTTTTTTTATTAAAACTCTCATAGACAACTTTTAGAATAGATCTTTATGTAAAGTTCTGTTTTAAAAGATTGTTTGTTCGATTGGGGTTAAACGTCATACTCAAGGGTATTTCACTTATATGTCGACGGATTGTCCATTTCACATTGCTCGTTATGTAAATACAGTGGAAAACTACGAGGAAACCTCATAAAAAGCAGCACCCTGATTGTTGGACCCACACCGTGTGACTCATGTACCGGAGGTCAACAAGACGGTATTGAACTTGTGAGTCGTACATCAAAGTGGGTTGAGTAGGCCAACAGGCTAAGCACTAAATCACGGCCTTGTTCTTAAAAGAAGGTTGTACTGTAAACAGATAATTTTAACTTATATACATGTATATTATTTTTGTATAAATCAGACCTGTGAACAGTCGAAGATATTCACCTGGTGTTCTCTGAAACTGCTTTAGATGTTACCTTAAACAGGTAACCAAACACAAAATATGTGATAAAAGCAAATTTTAAACATTTAACTTCGTTCAGACAGTATAACTTTGTTGTAAAACAACACTGATTTTATTTCATCATTTTATTTATGATAATATGTTCACATTCACGCAATCTATTTCAGGTTACCATATGAAATTCTAGGTAATTGGCATATGAAGTTCTTGGCAGCATGCATATGAAATTTTAGGCAACCTGCATGTGAAATTCTAGATAACCCACAAATGAGATACTAGGTAACCAGCATATAAAATTCTAGGTTACCAGCATAATAAATTCTAGGTAACCTTGCTGCAATAGGTTACAATGTTCTGCAGAATTTGGTGAAATGCAATCCCATCCATTTGCTTTAACAGGAGGAAGCTATATACAAAGTCGGAAATAAATCTGTGAATTTATTTTCAAGTAATCGTGTTCACAACAAGTACAGCTGTGAATATTATAACGTATGCAACTACAGCCATATTATTTTTTGGAATTTGGTGAAACGCAATCCCATAGTATTTTTCGGAAATTGGTTGAAATGCAATCCCATCTGTTGTCTTTACAGAAGGAATCAATATTCAAAGTTTGGAGTTAATGTGTGAACTTGTTTTCAAGTTATCATATTCACTACATTTTGTGCGGACAGACAGACGGACAATAGCATTTTTAAGTCCCCTTTTAATATAGTAGCAGGGAACAAAAACAATTCAACATGGACAGGAAAATCAGAAAACAGAAATGCCACAACACATCAACTTCAATTCGTCCATTAGTTCTGAGATATATACGTTGATTGATTGGTGTTTAACGCTGTGCTAAAGGGTATTTCACTTATATGACTGCAGTGTACTCCAACAATATTAACACTAAGGAAGCCATACGATGTAAAGTGGTTTGCTATGTTGGATAATTAATGTTCCTTAATATACTAAATTTATGATGTGAATATTCTTGAAACACACTACCCTCAGCCATGGGCTGAGATATATACATGGGAGAATAGCAGCAAATATACATGGATTAAGACAAGCTTATGTACATTGATTAAGGCTAGCACCTGTACACGTGTTATGACTAGCTTATAAACATACATGCCTCAGGGACAAACTAATAGAAAATGCATGAATACATATCAATGACCCATGATCACAGCAGAGTGGTCTCCCTTATAAAACTCTTCTTTATAAGAGTATGAAAGAAAAATAAAGTTGACACAATTCCATGTACACATTGGAATACAAATCACACATCATCCTTATCAGACATACTTTTGAAATTCACTACAATTTCACACAGGCAATTTGCACCACACATGATATCTCCTCGATTATCCTTTTAAAATGAAATTATTTTTCATGTCCTTGTAACTAAATATAAGTTTATAACAGCTGGTGGCAAGATGTAATATGCTTCCTTGCCAAATGCACTGACTAAACATTCAGTTTGTTTGATTGGGGTGTAATGATGAACTTAAGGCTTTTTTTCACTCATAGGACAGCCTGCCATCCCAATAGGTGAAGGTAACCACCCTCGACCCCACTGGCAACATACTAGACAGGACAATCACAGGACTTACATG
This sequence comes from Mopalia vespertina, assembly GCA_030265115.1. Taxonomy (NCBI): domain Eukaryota; kingdom Metazoa; phylum Mollusca; class Polyplacophora; order Chitonida; family Mopaliidae; genus Mopalia; species Mopalia vespertina. The sequence continues at coordinate 2,843 of JAQQZZ010083020.1, forward strand.
ATATACAAAGACATCACAAACAGATCGGCTTTATGTTGCCCCTTTGCTCTGAGAGCAGCAGGGCAACAGGAAGTTCCCTCCCAACACTCCGCCTAAACATTCAGAATTTGTTTTTGAGAATTGAGACCAATAAACCAAAATAAGGTTTAATTTTTGATAAATCATAACCTTTAACTTCGTTCACAATTCTGATCAACTGATGTAGTATATATTATTTACAAAGGCTAATTTTACACAGTTTTTCAAGGTTTGACGTCTAGGGTCAGCACCAAGAGAAAAATGGAGTTCTGTGTGAGAAACTCTGTGTAAATGTTTCACTTTCTGTTCTAACTCGTCCTGGTCCATATCCACCACGACTTCGTTCTACAGTAACAACAGGCATCTGGACAAGCTGGACAGGAGATTTACCATCCTTCAACGCCTGTGTCAAGTTCAGAATCTGAAAGGAAAACAGGGGTCTTTTTTATTATTTATTTCCCAAACCTCTGTTTATGATAGCTTCAAATCACTTTCGGTTCAAGAACTTTCTCAATACATAAATAATGCTATTTACTAAGCCATGTTTAATGGATGCAGAACTGATTTCTTGAGGTTTGGGTCACCATTAGTTGGTGGCTGGATTGGTTGATGGATTGATCGATTAATCGGTGTGTTAGGCTGTGCTCAAGGGCGTTTTACTTCCATCACAATGATGTACTCCTGTAGGATTGTTTGTTTGATTGGGATTTAATATCCTACTTAAGGCTATATCACTCATATGATGGCGTGCCAACTCAATGGGTGAAGGAAATAACCTTCAATGCCACTGGCAACAAATAAAATTTGTTTGTTTGTTTGATTGGGGTTTATGCGTACTCAAGGGTATTTCACTTATATATCAAAGTGCCAGCCCAATGGGTGCAAAAAACCATTCTTGACACCACTGGCAACAAACAAAGACATCATGGGACAAATACAGGACAACAACAGGAGGCAATACAGACACCACAAACAGATCGGCTTTCTGTTCCCCTTTAGCTCTGAGAACACCTGGGCAACATGAAGACAAGCCAGGTAAATAGCAGGACACAATACACAGACCACACAAACAGATCAGTCACATGCTGCCCCTCCAGCAGGAAATATCAACATAACATGTGTTTTGCTTTGTTGGAGTAACGAATATTAAGAGGGCTGAGTTTTGCTTCAGTTAACCAATATAAAAACTTAAAATCTCTCAACTTGGCCAGGTAAAACTCTACTGGGTGTTGTCAAAATCTATGATATGGTTAGCCTAATGTTTGTAAATGTGATTTATACAGGGTAAATTGACTGGTTAACTGAACCCCTCTCTCTTTCTGAACGTTTTTATATTTTCCAAAAATTGAGATGGACTATTATCAACCTATTTGGAGTTACTGTTTTATTATGTAAAGCTGTTCAGTGTTTCCTGTAAAGCTTTTTCAACATGTTTCCTTAATATACTCTTACCTGACCCCTGACAACAGACATCTGCTTTTCAAAAGTTGATTTGTCAAATCCCTTGTCAGTCTGGAAACACATAAAACATAAGGGTTAAAGTTCACCACCGTTTCAGTAAATAATGTTAATTTTTAATTCAAAGTTTTCTAGAGAATATTCATCATGTTGAAAAAAAATACCCTGTACTCAAAGAAAAAAATGCAGTCACCTGATGCAAATGTTTCTATGGCCATCTTAAACTGCATTTATCAACTGATCAGTATCAACAGCAAAAATAACCAAGAATGTATCCAACAAAAATCATCTTAACAAAGTTTATTTAAAATACAGTTAACAGTATCTACTCTGAAATCTAACGACTGAGAGATATGGAAAAGTACGAACAATATAGCTTTTAATACATGTAGGAAATGAACTTGTATGACATAGAGTCAGTCCAGTGACCAGGACAATGGACCAAAATGAACATGTAGAAGAGTGTCCAGTACACTGGTACCAGTGTTGAAAGTGAAAAGTAAAACCCCAAACATGCCCCTATTCATAAGTATATCCATAACACTTCCGCTTTATCCTTTTATCTGTAGTGTGGAAGGGTAGACACCACTACTAATTGGGAGTAGGGGGGATTGAACTCAAACGTAACATTGAGCATGTTGCAATAATTCTTTTATAAAAATTATAATGATGTATCTTATTTTGATGGTTTAACATGAATTAGCTTAAAAGCAATTCCATTAATATTTGCAATTTCAGGATCTGTCCATTGAATAAAGATCTACTTTAGACTGATCTCATATTTGTATTTCTGAGTGGTCTCAATCATCTCATATCTTGATTATTATGTTTAATCATATAGAAATTAGGAATAGGGACATAACTGTAAATTGCAATTCAATGATGCTGAGATATATTTCCTTAGGAAGCTGTATAGGCCTACCATTATATCGTCCAAAATTTGTAATTCTACCTGGTCTACAAGTTATTCACATATCCTGCTTTATATGACAGATTATCTGAAAAACACCCAGTAGAGGGCAATAACTCTTATTATATACCAATGTACGTCACATATATCGATACAGAGTTAGATTGTTCAGTATCACTCTAGTATGAATTCTGTGTGGACCAAGGTTGCACTACTTTTTACTACGAACTTGATATATCGATCTCAAGGTGGCGGTTTGTTTACATACCAGGGATAGATTCACGTCACTTTTTACAAACGAATACTGGTTGTCAAAACCTTAGAAAAACTCAATGTGACCCAAGAAAACTGAAATTGCTTATGTTTTATGGGGGAATTGTATACATTGAATTGTAAAGCAAAATACTGAATTTGCTGCTTTGCAAAATGTTGCATTTGAATTCTAATCAGTGAAATGAAAGAAGCATGTTAAAAAAAACTGTTGTTGTTGTTCAAATAAACTTCGTGTTTCTGTCAGAAAATCAAAAGAGCACTGCGTGCAGTTTATCAGTAAAATCTCTGCCACTTCGCGTGATTCCGTTTTGTCATAAAAGGAAGCTTCAGGCATTTTCAGGATTGTTGTGACCAATGAGGATACAGCATGGTCTGGCAGAGGTAGAACTCCAGTTAAATCGAGTACGGTAGTGGTTGTTATACAGTTGGTCAGACAAAATCTTACAAAAAATAAAAACCATGCAGATTTCGTAGCCTGATACTGTTGGAAGGCTCAATGTTAATAGGCCTACTTGTCATTGTTCTGTGATACAGCCAGTGAGAGTCATTTTTACAATGATTCATGTGGCTGATAGTTGAATTTTTATCGTCATGTACTTCAGCAAAAGATATCATTATGTGAAAAACGTTGTTGTTGTTGCAGTGACACAACTTGCATACATGTATATCTGCATGAGCATATCTGATTTCAGGTGACCAGCGTATACATCTTTTTTTTGTTTTATAATGATACAAATGCATATAATTGACACAATAGCTATTTGGCCTAAATTTATTATATTGTTAAATTCCAATCAACCTTTTTAAGTAGGTCTACCTGTACTTAATTGGTAATTTAAGTTGAATCAAAATATGTTTCAAGAGTTCCGACAATTATATCAGACCTGTTTTATTCCAAAATCAAGTTCCCAGAGCGAATTAGAAAAAAAAGACTGTAACATAATCTTACAGTTCAGATTCGAGTTATTTAACTTTCATGGTTGTCAAAAAGTATTAAAACTTTTAAAAAGTATAAAAAAAACTGAATTAAAAAAAAAACAAGGTTTAGTTTTTTTTCTATCCCTGTCATAAAAAACAAAAAACACAGATAAATGAGCCAACCAATTAAACTGAAATAACTGACTATTAGGCCATTTTATTGAAGAGCTCCTTGCTTCACTGGAGTCCAACAGTCGATTTCGGTCGCAATTAGAGTTTATTTAAATGAACAATCTATGCATCCACCATGCTTTGCAAATTATCAATATAAACAAACATGTTGAATTGGACATTGGACTTTACACTTTGGACTTAACCCATCAAATTTCAACAGGGTTCCACATTTGTGCATTCAGAATTGTTCCGTTCACCAGCTTTAGTGTCAACAGCAAAAAAAGACTTAGACACGGAGGAACCCACCTGAGGAAAACGATAACTCTGGGCCAATAAATGGTTGAGAGATAAAAACATTTTAAGAATTGTTGTTGAAAATGATGTAAAACAATATATTGTCAATTCAATAATTAAATTCATCAGACATTAAGTTACCTGTACCTGTATGTTTGAATAACACCCAAACTTCAATACTACCCTAAATCACCTCAAGTTTCGTCCATGACAAATCCTAACTTACTTGCCTGTTGTAACAATATTAGAGCATGTAATCGAACAAATTTATGTTTTCTGACGACCATTGAGGCTTTCTAACTGAAATATCCATTTTCTACCTCTCAGACACATTTTCCAAGCCTTTTAAATAGCTTCCAAAGTAGAAATTGTATGGACGAATTTAAGGTGATTTATGGTGATTCATCTGGGGACATTATTTCAGTTTAGAACCAAAGTCTCTCATTGGTGTTTGTTCCCAAACAAAATGTAACCATTAACAAAAGTAACACATTGTTGTGTTCTGTAATATACATGTAGCATTCAAAAGCAATGTATGAACTCCTATATCTGGGGAGAACTGCTGAAGAAAACAATCTGATTTACCTTGAAAAGTTCATGGAGATCATCACAGAGGTCTTCCACAAAGTTCATATCAGAGAGTTGAGCTAAAACCAAGTCCTTGATATCCTGGGAGAAAGGGATTTTAGCTTGAGGTAGCCATGCCCAGTGGTAAGGATCTACAAGAGAAGGTGTTTGTTAAGTATTATATGTTGTATAAAAAATACAGCTTCTGTTATGGATATGTAACATAATAAAATTTCTGAAAAATATTCTATAAAATTGTCAAGTCTGTACCACTAGACAGTCTGTACTACTAGACCATAATGTCAGTATACTTATGTGAAACTGTCAGGTGCTGTACCAATAGACCACTTCAGTATACATCTATGAAACTGTCAGTTCTAGAACAACCATAAAATGTTGGGTGTTATGCAACATGTCCAAACAAAACCATATTGAGATTTACTTACATGCTCGCCATTCATTAGGGTGTTTAAACGGAAAAGCTAATCCATTATCAATAGCTGCTATTGAGATGTCAGGATTACTGACCATACTCCAATCATCATCCTGTCAACAGACAAAATAAACATCAAAACAGGTAAGAAGAGAAAAATAATTTCCATAAACATCTAAACAGGTAAATAAGAATAATAGTATAAAAAGTAACATTTAGAGAGTGGCCTGCGTATTTAAGAGCACTAGCAAATTGAATCACAAAAAAAGTTTGTAACCATTTTTTTTATAATGATGTTAAATTTAAAACAAAGCTTACAGTTTTGCAAGTTAAATTAAAATAAATAAATTGGCTCTACATGAATAAAATCTTGACACACAAACCTCTACAATGTGTAATCTGATCAAACAGTATTGACTGATGATTCTCATTGATAAAAGATAAAAGTAGGTTTAAGCAACAACAAAAAAAAGACAATAGAAATTAATGCAACTCACATTTTCATTAGAGTCTGCAGGTTCATATTTTATCAACCAGTTGTCATTTCCTCGATCTACAACAGTCCAAATAAAACTTAAATTACAATGCAATCTGAAAATGTATAAAACGTGGTACGGTATATGCGAAAACTAAGCATTCTAAACCCAACAGACACTAACCTTTAAAAAGTCTTCAAATAAACTACATGTGGATCTCAATTTTGACTCCTCAGTTTTAAATGTCCACATCTATTGATAAAATCGTGTTTTCAACTTTTCATCTGACAAAACATGTTTAAAAAACGTGTTTCAACAGTTGAAATGTTGGGGTTTCTTTATATCTAATAAATTGATCAAATTGATTTTAAAAAGTTAAAATATAACACATTTGATTGGACAGATGATGTAGGCATATGGGGAAAAGCCAGAGTGCAATTCCAATACAGCTTAGTCACAACTAACTTTGGTTTTAGACATTAGCCCTCCTAGCAGGGAGATCTTAATTAGCGTGATATATCGAGTGCTTAGAACCAGAACTGTCTATGTCCAAATATGATGTTTTGAGAAAAACGAGTTTACAAGTTTTATCATGTCTATAAAATCAGAAAATCCAGCTAAAGCAATAATGTTTAAGATTTATGTACCTAATACTTTCCAAAATGCAATGCTTGGGCCTCGTACTCAATCTTCCTCTAGGTATGCCAAAAAAGACCAAAAAAGGACATAACCAGTTCTGATGGACATGTTCACTTTTGACTTTACTCCGGCACAGTCTATTTTGAAATATTGGACATAGACCCTTCTGTCAGAGAAAGTATAAGCAAGTACATGCTTAATAGTGGACTTAACTCATTTTAGCCCAAATTGGACGTAGACAGTTCTGGCTCTAAGCCCTCGAGATCTTATACATATATGTAATTGTTTGTTTTAATAACACAATTAGCTTTATTCAATAACACAAACGACCACAACAGATCAAAACTTAACAGGTGTTTCCTTTTAATACTCTGTGAGCTTAGACTCTAGTGCTGCAGAAACAAGAACTTACCTGTATTCCTAATGATATAATCTAAAACAACCAATCTCTCAAACAGGAACTGGAATCTTTTAGACGTTGAATCTGGAAGAGATTCCTGGTCAAAACGCCTCAACCAAAATTCTGCATCTTTAAAACCTTCGACAAACATCTGGAATGAACCCACCTAAAAGAATATTTTGAGAGGTTATTATGGTGACAAAAGATAAACATACATCATAGTGAGATTTACATCTAACCAGCATTATTCCAAATGACAGTGGTGTTTGTTTGTTTGGGGTTTCAACGTTGTACTCAAGGGTATTTCACTTATATGACGACATATTGTCCACTTCACACTGTTCCTTGCTTATAGATGGTGGAAAACTGAGAGGAATCCTCCTAAGCAAGTTGTCATAATACATTCAGCAATTCAATAGATACAATAGGAAATATACAGACTTTTTATCTGATATTATTTCCAAACTCATCTTTTACAAAATTTGTTATTGCATACCTTTGGTGGTAATCCAATTCTATGGAAGTGCTTTCCTACAGCTGGATATCTGTGATAGATATTTTTCTTTGTCCGTGATTTGGCACGATCTATTGCACTGTAGTTAAAAGTTTCACTACCCAATTTTACAACCTGTAAATATTAAAGACATATATCATATGTTAAAAGTCAAATTTAAATAGAGCTACAGTGGACCCCAGGTTATAGGTTGTTTACATGTACATTATATGGTGCTATAGCCAACTCATGCTTTATAAGATGTTTATAGGAACATTTAATATATGGTGCTATAGCCGACTCATACTTTATAGGTTGTTTATAGGAACATTTAATATATGGTGCTATAGCGGACTGCTTTATAGGTTGTTTATAGGAACATTTAATATATGGTGCTATAGCTGACTCATGCTTTATAAGATGTTTATAGGAACATTTAATATATGGTGCTATAGCAGACTCATGCTTTATAGGTTGTTTATAGGAACATTTAATATATGGTGCTATAGCGGACTGCTTTATAGGTTGTTTATAGGAACATTTAATATATGGTGCTATAGCTGACTCATGCTTTATAAGATGTTTATAGGAACATTTAATATATGGTGCTATAGCAGACTCATGCTTTATAGGTTGTTTATAGGAACATTTAATATATGGTGCTATAGC
>JAQQZZ010083031.1:0-19011 GCA_030265115.1 Mopalia vespertina
ATACTTACGTACTGGGATTAGCTATAGACATGCAGTACAAGCAATTGTATGGAAACGTTATGTTGTAACACAGGCAAATAATACTCACGTACTGTGATTACCTATAGGTAGTACAGACAATTGTATCAAAACGTTATGTTGTAACACAGGCAATTAATACTCACGTACTGTGATTACCTATAGGTAGTACAGACAATTGTATCAAAACGTTATGTTGTAACACGGGCAATTAATACTTACGTACTGGGATTAGCTATAGACATGCAGTACAAGCAATTGTATGGAAACGTTATGTTGTAACACAGGCAATTAATACTCACTTATTGTGATTGCCTAAAGCCTTTAGGTAATCACAATAAGTGAGTATTATTTGCCTGTGCAGTTCAACAATTGTATGGCGTGACTCTCATCCGGATTATGTCAATTTACCGTAAGACGAAGACCACTATAACAGGCTGTAGCTGTATGTCGTGTAATTGGTTGCTGTAATTAACATTGCATGTTAAATTTCAAACTTAATACAGACTCCGCTCGACACTTATCACAGATGAGCTGTTTAACTTTAATTTGTTAAAGAATCTATGGCTTCCTGGTGAAAAATGAAAATTCTATATTTTTAAAGAATAGTATAAACGTATCTGTTACGTATATAAAGTAGAAATGTAACACATGGTTTCATGTGTAGGCTATTTGTTCTTGGCTTTATTAAACTGATTAGTACATGTTTTGTAGGTCGCTGACTGTTATCGGAATGGATGCGTGGATTTGGATATTTACCGTTATAAGTCTGTCCGGGCTGCAATCTAAGGTCATATCCGGTGAGTTTTTGGGCCATTTCCGGTCATCTGTTACTGACAATTTAATTTAAAGGCAACTGGGTGAGTAGAACAGAAATGTCAAAGTAAGTTCACAGGGCTGAAGCACTTTATAGGCAATTAATTAGTGGGTCAACTAGATTGAAGGTAGAAATAAGATATTGTGACGTACAGACCACGTGTATTGGAATCCGGGCAACTGTACAATGATCTACTAGCATTTAAGTATAGGCCTAACATTCCAGCAATACTTGTATCGATTTTTTTTTCTCGGTATGAGTTTCTTCAAACTCTCAGAATTCTTTATTAGTGTCTCGGATCTTTTAATGAAATACATATGGTCAAGATATGTGGCGAAGGTCTGCATCTGTTCCTTACCCCAACAGAGATTTACGTGTCGTTATTTATTAATCAACCTACATGATAGCAGTGGTTTCTTCATTCTGCTAAACTCTACTAGTTAGTATTGTAGAACCGATCGCTGACCCCAGAATAAATAAATATGGGAAAGTCTTCTGGTGTAATACACTGTGAAAAAATACAGCTGTTTCATAAAGACATAAATATAACTTGTTTCAGAGGCATTTAGATGTTGGGATGGTCACAGAACACAGGTTAATGGATTTTTAACTTCTAGATTTATTGACACGCAACGATTCAGTACAGAAATTAGCACTATTTTCGAGCTTATCAGAGCACCTGCAACGTATATACCTCAGTCAACAAAATCCTAGAAAGGTAGTCTCGGTGTTTCAGTGATCTAGGATGATTCTACAGTGAATTCTGGAGTGTGTATGACTGTGGTCCACACATGTCCTCCCCTCTGGAGAGTGTGTGATCCTGGTCCAAACATGTCCTCACCTCTGGAGAGTGTATAATTCAGGACCACACATGTCCCCCCCTCTGGAGAGTGTATGACTGTGGTTCACACATGTCCTCCCCTCTGGAGAGTGTGTGATCCTGGTCCACACATGTCCTCCCCTCTGGAGAGTGTATGATCCTGATCCAAACATGTCCTCACCTCTGGAGAGTGTATGATCCTGATCCAAACATGTCCTCACCTCTGGAGAGTGTATAATTCAGGACCACACATGTCCTCCCCTCTGGAGACTCGTGTAAACACAATTGTTATGTAAATGTTAGCTCACCCAATTCAATAAATCATCGGATCTTCAGATCAGCATGTAGTTATTTGTAAATGATATTCTGGTGCCTATCTAAATAAATATTTTCTGATTAATCGAAAAATTCATCGAGGTGTCAGGTATATGGTATGATGAGTCAAACATACACTTATATGTTTTATATATTTCTTGCAAGCGGCAAATGACCATCCCATCTTGACTTCATGTTTTGAAAGTAAAAACTACTATATACTCAGATTCACTCTTTGTTAATTCTTTTTACTCACACGTTGATGCATAGCAATTTTGTTTCATGGAGAGATGTAAGGTTCTTAGATTAAGGACCTTTTTAATAGCTAAACATTAATAATATCGAGCTAACAGATATTTTTGTTTGCAAATCACGCATATTCGATGAAAAGCCAGATCAATTTTCTTAGTCTCTTCTCAGTTTAATAGGCGAAGAGACTAAATTATAAATCTTCTCAAGTTGTAGGTCTCCTCGCTTGCTAAGTTAAATCAGTGATCATTTTAAACCTGACGTATAAACGCATCGGTATTCATGTGATAAGGCACCAAATTAACCTTTTATGAAAATAAAAAAGCTTAATGTTGATTAGACTGTGAAGTAATGAAGCATGTGATTATTAGTCAGTGAATAAGTATATGTCAGTATTTACGCTATTTTTCAGCCTCTGACGTCATCGTGAATCCAGTAAAGATAAAGCTTGTCGGAAATGATGACACATCAAAGCGGGGACGAGTCGATATTCTGTACAGAGGTGGTTGGGGTACTCTTTGCGTACGAGATATGAATAAGAATGTTGCTGCTGTCATCTGTAAGACGTTTGGAAAAACAAGGTATTATACAAAAGTCAGTCAGTCAGACATGCACAGCCCGTCAGTCAGTTAGTCGATCAATCAATCAATTAACCAATCAATCAACCAACCCAAACCTAATCTAGCCTAACTTAACCTTACCTAGTCTAACTTAACTTAACCGTACCAATCAATCGATATATCCATTTATCAATCATAATCGAGTAATCAGTCAACCAATCAGCTAATCAGCCATTCAATCATTCAATCAACCAATCATTGAATAAATAAGCAAGCAACCCGTCAATCAGCCACTCAATATTCTTTCAGAGGTTTAGCACGACCAGCAGACGGCAAGAGGTTCAGAACGGATGGACTTCACCTGCCCTTTTGGGTTGTGAATGGATGTAATGGAACTGAACAAAATCTAGCTGAATGTGGATACTTAGACATCCGAAGAAACCCAGAGTGTGAGGAAATCTACGACCACTCAATAGCTGGTGTTGACTGCGACCCAGGTAGGTGAAAATACTTAGTCAGAAAAAACGCAAGGAAACAATGCTCTATTCATTGTAATGATTTTTATCAATAAAACAAGAGGTTGTAAAGTTGAAAGAAAAAAATGGCGCTCATAACACACGAATTTGACAAATTATATGGGTTCATAGGTTCACAGAATGGCTGTTGTTTTAACAGTTGTGAGTCAATCTTCACACTGTGTCAGTCATGGGGTTGATTTGATAAATGGCAGTCCTGTTCATCATTAAGTCTTGCATGCTAAACAACAGGCTTTCACATGTGATATCTACTTCATTTGCTCTTGTTCTTGCATACAGGAAATCCTGACATAAAGCGGCACAGTGTAAATAAATTTTGTTGGAAACAATGATTCACAAGTTATTCGAATCCATCTAAAATATCCCTCATAAAATCACCATGATTTCAAGTTCAGCGGTTGTTTGATCCGTCAATTTACCATGCTATACCAAGTATCATACAAAACTCTATAAAGCACAGTACACAAAACATGGTTATTATTGTACCATGGTTTTATTAACATAGATCACAGTAAATGGAATTAACAATGTATAGTTACCCATGATACTTTTTGTAGCATGTGGTCAGTTCGCTATTGTGCAAACTTTGAATAATATTTTAGAAATGGCCATGATGACCTTGACAATACACTATTCTAAAATTCTAGCACGCTTATAATATTTTTCAGGTGAAAAGTCTGATTAAAGAACAAATCAATGAATCAATGAATGACTCAATCAATCAATCAATCAATCAATTGATCAATCAATCAGTCCAAGACAATTCATTACTACAATCAGTAAGCTATTGCCGTTTTGTTGTAGATTCGGATCCGGCTTTCCGCGTGCGTTTGAGTAATGGCGGATCACGAAGTTCCGGTGTGGTTGAGATATACCGCAAAGGCAAATGGGGAACAATTTGTGGGAAAACATGGAGCAATAATGAAGCTCAAGTTGTTTGCAAACGCCTTGGCTACCAAGCGTAAGACTTTTTTTTTACCCTTGCTTTAGGAATCATTGCCTACTTAATTCATTGCTAATGAATTACAGTGTACCTCCTTAATCTCCTGAGTCTTTAAGCGAATCAGTCCTCTCTGTAAACTACATTTTAGAGCGTTAACTCTTATAGCATACATTCTGTGTTAGTATTAGAAAAACATTCCAGTAGATCCAATTTATTCAGTAGTTGAGTGTAGCACATTTTAGGGATAAAGCAATCCTTCGCGGATTTTATTTCCCACCAGTTACTATTTATATTTGTACAAGTTAAATCTTGTTCCATTGTTGTTGTTTTATTTGTGAATTAAGATCGATTCAATATTAAATTGCACCGATACTGAGAGTCATTACGTTGCAATGGATAGGTCAGGTCAGGGTAGAGTCCCTGTCCTAAGCAAACTTGAGATTTTGCGCGTAACGTAAAGGATTACAGACTATGCAGCCGATGTCCGTCAACTGTGACGGGGTTATCGCCATTTGTCAGGGCGATCGACTTTCGTACAGAGTGAAGTCGCCTGGTCACAAAAAACAATCAGCGGAGTGAGAAAGTCAAGATAACCAATTAAAAATCCCTAATCCTGCATTAAAAATTAACAGCATATATTAAAGGGAGATAATTTAACTCAATGGAACAAAGCATTAATTAAACATTAGCTGATGGTTCTTTTCCGACAATTTTGGGTGATTATATGACATTTATATTGAAACTTTCAAAGCCAGAGATACAATGCTAGTGAAGCATGGAGGTAATCTACTGAAAAAAGAACTTCATGAAGTAAATGGCAAGTTATAAATTGAGTTGTCTCCCTTCTTTCAACAGCGACCGAGTTATGCCCCTTACAGTTTCTGGTAATTTTAGTAACCATCGATCAGGAAATAAAGCGCTGACTCTGTCAGGTTTGGAATGTGCAGGTGATGAAACGACGTTGAGGAATTGCGTCCACCGTCCGTGGGGTGATCTCCCTTGTGAGTGGGGAGGGAGGGGCGCTGTCGACTGTGAAACAGGTAACTTATGAATTTGTTAACTTCATGTCTTTAGCAAACTTTTAGCTTCTTGTGCTTGTCTTAAATGACATCGAGGGTGACTTCTTTGGCATTGAAACAAACTTAAGCACTGTGTAGAACATCAATCAACCAACCAATCACTCAATTAATCAATCAGGTAATGAATCAATCAATCAACCAAACAATCAACCAATCAATCAGTCAATCACCACTCAATGAACCTGTTTTATTGTTAGATGTGTTCCCGGTAACTGTGAGGCTGGTAGGTGGGAAGAACAACCGTGGTGGCTGGGTGCAAGTGCGATTATTAGGGCGATGGGCTAATTTAGCAAGTACTGGATGGAGCAGTCTCGAAGCTTCTGTTGTGTGTCGAAAACTAGGACATTGGTGGTAAGTAATATTTGTTTGACCTCTGGTTGTACCAAGAAACTATAGGATAGTCCGGTCAATCACCTGATGCGACATCTGTCGTTTGCTTATTTTTCCTCCATGTTTTTTATACCACAATATTTTTTTTTAAAGATGAACAAAATGAAATTCAAATGTTATGCCATGACTTGTCACAGACGATTAATATAGTGTAACCATCATCCAGCAATAGCGATCTGACTTAAACAAGATTTAATAACGGCTTCCCGTTATTTTTGTCTCCCATCGATCTATCAATAAACCTGTAGTAAAAAGCGTTCCATGACGTCAGTCTGAGTCACTGTGGCGAAAGTTTACTAAATATTACTGTTTCAATTGCGGAAGTAAAGGACAAATCACCGTCAGCTTCTCATAGCCAAATTTTTCGGAGCAACTCTGCGATAGGTCAGTTACACCAGTCAAGCACACATCTGGCATAAGATAACTTCACACAATGCCGTAGAGCTTTTTGGCTCTGGTTTTAGTCATCTGTCCAAGAATATTAAAACGGGTATGTGAAAACAAATTTACAACCTGCACATTCTTAAAACATCTCTGCAATTATGTTGAGTATGATCTTGAGCATAGTTCGGAACTTGTTCAAGATATGTGTGAAGCTGAGCATAGTTGAAGCGTTCTACAACTTACCATAACCTACAATTTTAGATCACGGACTACGGAGTCGACTCAGCTGAGCATGCAAGTTCCCGTTGCGTATACACAAGGACTTTTATAACCTCGATAACTGAATGCCAACATTTGCATATCCAATATATTAAATATTCAATATATTCAAGGGTTTTGAAACAATCATCGAGTCTGCACAGAGCAATATACCCCGAACTGCTCCCACACAATCTGGTAAAAACGAAATTTAGTTGGTGTTTTAATTTTAATAAAGAAGAATTATAAAAGGGACAAGATTGAAAACATTCCAGAAATGTGCGTGACCTACGCTCATCATCTGATGTTAATGGCAGGTTGTTGTTACCTTCTGTTTTCTTGCGAACATTCGTAGTTTTCTTGTTACATTTCATTGAAAACGGACTATTGTGTACCATATATACGGTCTGTACGTTCCAAACTCTCAACATTTCAAAAGTAATTTAAGAGGGAATCGAACGGCCTTAGCAAACGTTATATTTGTCAGAATAAACTATGACCTACTAGTATCTAACACAACAAGGTATTTATGGATATACAACCTCTCGGTGTATTGACGAGCAACGTCTCTGCTCCGAAACGTTGCTCGTCAATAAACCCAGAAGTTGTTTATCCAAAAATACCTTGTTATGTTATTATCCCTGCTTCTTATTGCCACCCAAAGAAGTGACCTTTCTAATGTTTGGAGCTGTAAACAAAGGATCTGTTTTCGTTGTATTCCTTATATTAAGTTGGATTTTGAGGCAAAACTACCTCTTTAGATTTTTCATCAGATAAAGACAGGATAAATATATTATTGTACGAATGTAGTTTTCAAAGGCTGTCTATATTGTTGTGATTTCTTTCCATTGAATATTAATCGTTTTAATATTGATAACGGATCTACTTTATTCAAGAGAATCTGAATAATGTGGAGATGAAAGATTTGACGTATCTACATATGTTATGAATTTCAGGGGATCCGATGTCAACAAGGAGTTCGATAGAAACATAGTAACACCCGGGTCCTGGGTGTCTGATATAAAATGCACAGGAGAAGAAAAGGACCTTTACGCGTGTCAACATTCTGGGTGGAGTTTTTCGGATGAAACAAACAAGCCATTGGCCATCGCGTCGTGTTACAATGGTGAGAAATGGGCTGTCTTCTTAAGACGATTGATCAGAATGTGTAATTGAAGCAAAACCTGATTACCCGCTCATCCGGAGCCAGACGATATAGTTGGCGTTAACGGGTATATGATGGAGAGGGGTTTGATGCAGGATGTAAGATTGGCGTAATTAGGACAGCAAGCTGGGGAATATGCCTGTTCGCTAAGGCCACAAGTAGAGTCCGGAGTGACTGTTCTTAGTCAGGTTTTTGGTGAAACCAAGACTGGGCTGATAAAACTATAAACCAAATTTGACTCCTTATTATCCGTCAGAAAGAAACTCTATTATAACATTAAAGATTGTTAGTTAAAAACATTGGGTATTGCCATGATTTGAATTTGTAGTAAATATTTGGATGTACCATTCTTTTGTGCCAGAAATAAATGTCGAATCAAAAATAATTTTAAACTGCTATATACAATGTACGAAAAACACAAGACTGACAAAAGGGCGTTTAACCGTTTCTGGACTTAACATTGCATAAACACCTTCTGGTATATGATTATTTCTAGATCCAAATGGGACAATCCAATATACCAAATGTCTTTGATATACAGTGTTAGCGGTACATATAAACAACTTGGTCTTCTTTTTATTTCAGACTCGCCCCGCCCACCTTTGCCAATCATCACCGGCAACTCCGATGATTTATCATTGAACATGTCAGTCAGCTTGAGATGTCGGTCAAATGCAGATGGCCACGTGACGCTTCGATGGGTTTGCCAAGGAGGTGAATATGTCACGCGTGGTCCTCTGTCGGGGAAAAGAATTTCACTTCTGTTAGAAATCAATCAGCTGACCTCAAAACACAACAATTTAGACTGCAAATGTTTGTTGACAGGCGGCAGAGGCTGGAGTGCTAGTTCAAACAGAAAATTGATGGTTAAACGTGAGTTGTTCTTTCTTCTTCTTGTTGCTTAGAATTACAGCGGCCGAGAACGATAAGATATGCTAAACTTGTGTGAAGGAAAGAAATATTTGAGTTTTAAAATGAATGATTTATTGAATTTTAAATAAAAGTGAGTGCATAACCTCTTTGTGGAATAAAGCCTTCCTTGTGGTGCTTACTCATCGTCGATTTGTTTATGAATTTATACGTGTTAATTGCAGAGGAACCCATTAAGATCTGTACCTTTGTATTTATTAAAAATATCACACATATCGAAACTTCCACGAAATAAATGTGTATAAATCGAATTGGCATGTTTTTCTTTAATTTCAGACGATCCGGCAAATGTCAAATTAACCCAAATGGATGTTGTTCAGCCGGGAGAAGTTTTTGGCCTGGAATGTCAATCTGGGTCGGCTTTTCCATCGGTAACCATCAGTTGGTTAAACGGTACAAGGCCGGTAAACGCAACTGGTACTCCGTATACGAAATCATTCCCTAACGGCATAAGGACGTTCCAGCGCTGGTTTCTAACAGCTGAGAGTCACATGACCGGACAAATCGTTTCCTGTGTGGCGGAAAGCCCACTCACTAACGTAACAACATTCGATTCCGTGCTGATTGTAGTTGGAACAGACATACAAGCTCAGGGATTGATGGCTTTGGCCCCAGCACATTTTATACACAACTTTCCCGCCTCCATTGCTACCTTTCTAAAAGCAAGTTTTGCAACATTTTTCGACAACAAAAGCATTTGAATGCATTTTAATATCAGTCAACAGTGAAGGTACAATCATGAATACGAAAAAACAAAAACTATCAATTAAATGGAAAAAAAATTCGATGAAAATCATATGAATTGAAAACAGACTGACCATATATGGAAAACCGACAATGGTTTATTTAATCCTTTTCAGGAAATAAAGGCACACTCCAGACATAATATAGCAGTTTGAGTTTGCAAACCGTGCGGATAATATATCACTTCTCTCCATTGATCGTCCTCGATTCTTTGGATGGAACATTATTCGATGTAAATGTCGAGTGAAATTATATTAAAGTATTTGCGATACATCTGCACTCGATGATAATTCAACACTGAAAGTTCAACCAAAGTAAAAAGTTTGCTCAATCTGATATTTCAGCTCAGTACTGCATTGTATCAAAATTAGTGACAGTACAAACATACAGAAAACCAGGCTTATCATGTCTTGTGTAAAGGGAGAAAAGCATACTCTAGATTCAGTGCAGCAAATGGTTCCCTGGAAAAGCTTTTGTTAACCCAGGACCAAAGGAGGGACTACAAAGTTAGCGCCTTTTTCTGTCGAAGTACTAAGATATTCTAAGGCAGACGATGTGATTTCTTCAAGACAGGTTTCCAAAGAAATATCATCAGTGTGGTTTGAAGATATTGTTTGCTATTTATTGGATTTCAATGTAATTTTAATGTTTGCCAAAGAAAACACTTGAAGTCAATCATAAATCAAAAAAATACTTTTGTGCATGTGGTAGAATACATTTGTCGAAGCCCCGTCGGTGATCATGGCTTTGTTTGTTATACATATATATGTATCTAAAGGTTGTATTTAAATTGAGGATCACG
Organism: Mopalia vespertina; assembly: GCA_030265115.1. NCBI lineage: Eukaryota > Metazoa > Mollusca > Polyplacophora > Chitonida > Mopaliidae > Mopalia > Mopalia vespertina. The sequence goes on from JAQQZZ010083031.1 coordinate 10,011, forward strand.
TGATCAACTTGCCAGAGGACAACTTCTCGATTCTCAGGAATATGAACTTTGAAGACGGAATGCAACAACAACGCGACACCTCTGGATTTCTAAAATATTTGTTGTTGTGCTGGTGATTGTTATACAGCACTGTGTTGTTATGGTGATTCGTGGGTGCGTGCCAAAGGTTATCTAGATTCAGTTGATTGCGAGGATAAGCCCATTAGAAGCTGCTCCTGTGCAGAGAAAGAAACTTTACATGGAGGTAGGCGTCATCTCATAAGGAAATATGTTGTCAGGAACTGAGAAGATTTTAATTCTCAAATATATAGAGTATAATATCGTCATGTTTGAACCTCAGGATTTTTTATGGTTTTCTCAAAAGTAGCTGGAGTTGGTTAGCAAATTGTTTCCCATGTACCCCAGCAGCCCAGAGCGACTCTTCTAGCATACGCTACACAGCCGGTATAACGGACTCGCATTTTTATGCAGCAAGTCATACATTGGATTTCTTTTGACAAAAAATACACAGTAAGAAGATCTTTTGAACGGATTCAACGTATGAGAAATATAGTCTAAAGATTCGATATAGAGCCCGTTGCCTTCCGTCGTCGTTCATTGCCTTTGTGATCCGAAACGCCATGCTTGGTGTAGCAATCTAAGACCTAGGCCTACATTTCGGCTCATACTTCCATCTCATGTTTAATGTGGAGGCATAGCTCTTCCGTTACGTAGTCCAAGTATTTCCGTCTATCAGGGAAAAATGTAGTCTATATACCATCTGTATACCGCGTTGCCTTGTGCTTTTGTATTACGGACAGAAATGCGTCACGTGACGATTGAGACACGCCTCCATATTTAAATCGATAAGCTAAATATTGCGGATTACAGTCGAGAAGCGATATCTGCATGTAAGGAGCTCTACCTCGAACCTCCTTTTCCGATCTGCTTTTGTTTATTTTGATTATCTCTCTCATACAGTTTGAGTTTTATTCTTAGCTGATATGTTATTAAATCGTGATCATGTTTTGCAGGCTTGTTAGCGCAGCAGCTTCATTTATTGAAGAATTTATCGACCAAAAATAATGATTTTAATGTACAGGTGTGAGGTTTGTAGAGCTGTTCGTGGTGGTTCACATGCTGAAGCCCAAGTTTTTTTTAGGTCATTCAATTTTTGAAGTGACCTCACCACATCGCATGTGTGCTACATCATATTAGGATGGTTCACAGCTACAACCCTTATCGTCACAATGTACCAGACCTTTTCAGGGTGGGCTTCAAATCACATTTTGTATATACAAAATAGGTCAATGTCAACCACTGCATTCAGTTAATATGCCTTTAATAAATGAGCTATAATATAAGTAGAGTTACCACTGCAGATTATAATTTAGCATAGCGAGCATCTCTGAGTATTTCCTATCTTGCTGCATTGTTTGGCACCAGTTTATATTTTGAATCAAATCAAGAGAGAAAAAATTTGCTAGCCTCCAAAGGGATTAGAACCCGGTACTTTTGGGTTACAGGCCCAACACTGTACCGACTGAGCTACGGAGGCGCACGCCAGAATGATTTACGTTTACATTTCGGTGCTGTTTTTTCGTGCCGTTGTTTGATTAAACATGGTCACACAAAGTACAAAAGAGTTGTGTCAAGGGAGGTGACTCTTACAAGCACAGGTTAATGTCATCTTACAACACTGAACATACCCATCACAATATGTTTAAATTATTCCAAGTGTATAGTAGTTGTTCCCGAATGTAAATATCTTCTTAGTGGCAAAAAAGCTATTTGCAACAAACGTTGTTAAAAAAAAAATTAAACTTGCGTTCTAATTACAGACTGTATTACTAGGCCTATATGGCTGTAAAAGAGTTTGCATTCAGATTGTCAATTTAATATGGTGGGCATTGTATTAAAATCTCAATAACAAGAATAGTTAAAATTATAACATAATATTTCTACAAATTTACTGCCACATGACCGTGTCTGCCAACTACTACTTCTACTTCGATGTACCGTACATGGGTTCGAGTCCGGTTGTCGACCATCAAGGTATATGAGTAAGATCCATGGTGCCAATCGCTAAGGTGATTTTTACGAGGTTTCCCACCGTATTTAAGCACGGACAGTGTGAAATGGACAATCCGCCGTCATATAAGTGAAATAGCCTTTCTTACGACGTTATATCCCAATTAAACACGCATGACTGGCACAGCAAAACGTTGTATCGTATTCTGTAGAGACGGTATGTTATTGACTCACAAAGTCCATGATACGTAATAATTACAAATGATAATAATTATTTGTGTCAGTGTCCGATATCCAGGCAGTTTACCAGCAGGGCTGCATTACTCTCGGCTGAGGTCTGGCTTCATTGATACATAGGTGCCCCGCACGGACATGGTGCGGTACATTTTTCATGTAAACAAACATTTCGCGAACTTCAACGGATATGTGACTAGCTTTAGATAGTTTACCATGCAAATCTCGAATCCAATCATGATTTCGCCTTACATGAAAAACATGCCCTTGTGTCCAGTTCAAGTAGTCACCTGTAGCAATCTAATTAAAATCAGATCTCAAAAACGCTCCCCGTGTTTTGTTTGTCGCTATATTGAGATCTAACGCAATCACTCTACTTATACTGTTCACTTAGGTCAAGCTTGCTGGGGTTCAGGAAAGGTCCCAGTTTGAGGGGCCATGGTAAACGCGATGGTCAATTTAAGAAACCAATCGGCATTGTATACAGGTGGGTAATTGCGTTAGATTTCAATATAGCGACAAACTGAACACGGGGAGCGTTTTTGAGATCTGATTTTAATTAGATTGTCATATGTAGAGGCATGAAATACCCAGTGAGAGACAGGAAGTGTGCCACAGATCACAAGGGCTTGCCCATTGGTTAATATAGACATGTGCTCTAGAATTAATAGCTAAATGACCTGGGCCCGCATTTTAAACAGTTGAAAAAAAAAATATATATCTAATTTCCAAAGCGTTAGGTCTACTGATGCTTCATGAAAATGATAGAAATAAAGCAAAATTTGTCAAATAGAAACATAATTCTTCGATTTACCTATAAAAGGCCTGAAATTTGACTAAATATTTCTTAACTTGAAGTAATACTTAACTGCTTTATGAATACATTCTTGTTTTTTGTCTATCGATTTTCAATTTTAAGTCTCAATTTTATGCTAAGAAATCTCTGTGCTGATTATTGAAAACCGAAAAGATTGTATGCAGAGATGGCATGCAGTAAGTGCTTGTCTCAAATCTGCTCACAGTCTCAGTTAAGTTTATTACCCCTAGAGAATTATTGCTTTTCCTGTCTGGTGCTATGCTATTGCTAACTTTCAAGTTGATCATAAGCTCCTGTATCACTATAACAGGAACTACTTTTTGTCTTCACACACGTTTATATTAGTGTTATTTCCAACGTTGATCATTTAGAACATTGTCTGTTCATTTTATGTTTAGATGCCAATTGATGTGACATTTTCATTTAAAGTTTGAGTAATTCTGAGAAAAGATATAACATAAAAACTCACCATACCTTGGAAGTGGGACTTTTGGCAATATGAGTGTGGCTACAACAACATCAACAACAACAACATTAATAATTACATTTTGTTTGCTGGTACATCGGGAAAAGTTTGTTTTCTTCAAATATGTTTACCTGAATACAGAATGAGTTTAGCCAAAAAATACTTGATTGAAAGGCGATATTATTTACCCATTCGTAACTTTCTTTGTGGCTCTTCAGTGAGATTTCGACCTCTGGGGAATATATTCGCAATATTTTTTCCGCCTATGACTTCCAGAATATGGATATCTACGTCGTCAAGAAGATGGAGATAAGCGAAAGGTAGTCACGATTGATTATATGCGCTGACCTGGCCCAGATATCTAAGGAACAATGTATATTTTACCGAATTTCTACAAGTTAACCCATGACATATATCGGTAAATCCAGTATATATCAGCATATACAGGTGTTACAATAGCATACTAGATTATACAGCTACCGCTATCTGTGAATGGTGTTTCTATAATTTAGCCGAAATTTGTTTTAAAATAACTAGAAGCTTAAAATATTTTTAGTGAAGGCTATATAAATGGTTTAACTAGGAGCTGTTTTGAAAAATAAGTAAAATTTTAAAATAAACATATGTTAATGCATTTCTCCTAAAAAGGGTTTTTCAAAACACTAAAATTGTTCTGTGTGGATTTTCAATAAATTGTAACATTTCGATTCCATTTTGTGTCTACCTCAGATATATTCCCGCACAATGATTTTTTCTACCGTGGTGCATTTTGTCTTATTTGTCAAAATATGCAGTGATTATCTCCCTTGTTATTTAAATCCTACTAAATCATATATGACGTCATAGATATTGTATCAAAATAAATGGCAGTAGATTAAAGGACCACAAACTTTTGATATAGAGTAACGATAAGTAAAAATATCTCGTATTGAATTATTCCAAGAAACTTCTCATTGACCTATTTTTGCTTTTTTGTTTTTGTCAATCTCATATATGTAAGTAGTGATGGTTGATGTGTTGTTCATTGCAATGGGAATCAATAACACAAAATTTACAAACAAACTAAAACCACATCTCCTAATCGGCAATAGCCTTGCTCTCTCTCAATCGAATAAGGTTCACTTTGACGTAGCAGAGTTGTCTCCTGCTGTTTTGTATACCCCTATGCTGAAACTTATACATGATCAGAGGGAACAAATGACGCCATAGAAACAATGCACATTTGTATGCAAGACATTATTTTACTTTATTTATCCACATCAATGTATTATTTGTTTTCTACTTTGTTGCCAAATATGGCAGGGGCGTCCTTTCATATATTTTATATTGCTTTGCTGCGTGCAGTTGAAAAACGTGAGCTATTTTATTTTAAAATAGATCTTCTAATTTTAGGCCGTTTTCCGCCTAACGAATCGTTGTCTTTAAAATGCTAGTATTTTCTAATTTCTAAATCCATATGTTACGCAACACTGCCATTTTATATCATCGTACTAGTGCTATATATATTCAAATTGATTGTGTGTATAGAAGAATATAAATGCATATATATGGTTGGAATTGTTATTGTTTTAATTACATAACATATAATCCCATTTAATAAAAATCGTTGTTATGTTTCTCAGGTTTATAGTTATTGTAATCACCTTCTGACAAACTGTTTGAATTTTTGTTGTCGTTGTTGTTTAAATTCTGTTATCTGTATTATTGAGCTTTAGAATATCTGCACTGGAGAGTTGATTTACATGATAGGTTGGTAACGTGCGGGTTACCGTTCAACTAAAGCAATCTATGCCCCAAATAAACAAAAGTAAGCTAGGCATTTTATGCCCCCATCCCCACCACGATGGAACGAATCTAGTTTGATATGATGGTTTAAACAATATTTTATTGAAGTTATGGATTGATGAACAGGCTAAAGCCTATATTGACATCTCTCCCGAAGACATATTAATACAAATAAGAATTCAAACATTTTACATAGTTGTCAATAAACTGTAAACAAATATGAATATGTGCAAAAAGTGAAAGCCTATGTAAACAGGTGATACAGTTTTAGTTTGAGTAATTAAGCGTATACTTATGCATATATATTCCATTGCCGCACTTGCATGATGAATCATCTGAGATAAAGCGTTGAAAATTGTGTACGTTTAAGTCACTACAAGCCTGATATGATTTGATATAGCCCTGGGGGACTGAGTGTAAACTTACCTATACTCAAACAGAGCAAACCGTCTGGTAAGAAAGTTTTCTCACAGGTGTTAAATATGGCGGAACAGGACTCGGGACGTTTGCATCCTTTTGTCTTGCGAGAATTTGTTTATCGCCACAGAAGTTGATAAGGAAAGCAAATACACCACGATTACTGTGATAACCGATTATGGAATTGTATGTTATTTAGAGGACAGAATGGCAATAAATAGACTGGCGTGTAAGCTTTTGTGCCGCGAGACCATAATGACTAGCTGTTGACTACACGTTAATCTTTTTAGAAGTTCATTTCAGAGCTACCATGCAATAAGTGTTCGTCAGTTATGGTTTGAATTACTAAATTTCTAACGCTACATATAGTCGAAGGAATGGCAACTCCAAAGTATGGATCCCGGTGGAGGCAAGCGGAATATCTTTTTTTACAATAAAAATATACATTAGGGCGAAGCTTCCTTTTGCACGGGGATAGCGTGTCGGCTTTCTAATCCTTCTTCGCTATAGCTTACGGGTTCGAGTCCATCTCTCGTCTACCCAGGTATATGAGTCGATCCCATGAAGTGGCCCCGGCAATTGCGGGGGTGGTTTTGAAGAGGTTTCTTCCCGGTTATAGAAAATCCGTCGTCATGTAAGTGAATTACAAATGAGTATGACTTTAAGTCCCAAACAAAGATTCTTAACGGCCTGGGTGGATTTATAAAGGTGTATTTTGTCAGACGTTTCTTTGGTTGAATGTTTAAGGCCTTGTGTAATTGTACAATCCGATTATGCACTCAACAATACCACGACGTTATGAAATAATCAACACTTCAATGTATGGTTTATAATAGCTCAACGATTCGTACCCTTTGAATTAAGGCATCTCCTATTGTTATGATATGAATGGGTCTATGTATCTTGACCGTTAACCTGTGAGCCCTGTTATTGATACTGTATCCGTGATACTGTTGCATGTAATAAAATAAAATAAAATAAACACATAGCTATTACAATGGTTGCATAATGCTGTTCTTACCACAGATGAAGGCTTCTTGTTGTCCTTACTCTTTATAATTCATCAACGAAATCATGTTTTTATTGTTGTTTGTTTGATTGGGGTTTAACGTCGTACTCAAGGGTATTTCATTATATGACGACAGATTGTCCACTCCACACTGTTCCTTGCCTAATTAGAGATGGAAAAATCATCCCTATCGTGACTTTTCTTGTTTGAGAGGGGGAATTTTCATCACAGATTCATGTGGGGTTCTTTTTCCCCATATAATATATTTTTACGCCGGATTTTCTGTTGAGCCATAACAAAAATACCATGACATTAATATTGCAATTTACTGCGTAGTGATATAAAAGCGTTGATCGGTTAACATGAGTAATGCGCAAAAGGCGTATAGTCCCGTCATAAATGTACTTAAATTTAACGTCTTAATACGCGATGAAAAAGAACAAACTTTATGTAAGGCAGTAAATAACATTACTAATTTTGAAGAATTTAAAATACTGCAAATGAAAACTCGGAAACAGATAATTATTCAAACGAGGGGTCACCGCCATGGTATCTTTTCCATGCTCCCCAACTGACCGTCATGAAGAAGTAGCAAAAATAATCAGTGTATGGCAGGCCAAATTAACGTTTAATCGGATTAATCGATAAAAATGATAGTAATTGATTGATTTCGATCATCTATCGGTTATGTTCCCCAACTCTGGGAAAAAATGTATGGGTCGAGAATCAATTCGAAACAGTCTTCGATTCATTAGGCCTAGGCATGTCGGAACAGCCTGGTGGCTTTCGCGACATTGTCTCGAGTCAGCACAGGGGTGCCCTTTTCCATTTAGTATTCTACACGTTTATTTTTTAATTTAATCCACATTACCTGAAGTCAACTAGAAGTATGAAACGTCGCATTACCTAATATCAACAGTAATTTATATACAACTTCTTGGTTGCGTTCGCGCGCCTTCCCCGGGTAAGCCCGACTGGGGTGAGATGACATCATACTTCCCAAGGCCGCGGGTTTCTCAAATAGTCCATCGAGTCACCATTCATCCGCGGATCACATATCAAAAGCTTTTGAGGTGTGCTTCCAACGAGGTTTACTTTTACTGGAAACCCACCCATTCGGACCGGAGGGCACCCGGACACGAGCACAAAGTACAGGCGAGAGAAACTCAAATATCACATAGAGTCCCGAGAACTTACGACGTCTTAGGGCCGCGAAATCCATATCAGGGAAGCGACCCTAAAACCACAATTTCAAACAAAGAGAACTTACGACACTGACCTATTTTTGCGGCCTTCTCTAGACGGTACACTAAATCCCCGACACGGTTAGTGACATTATTAAATCTTAAATCTTAAATCGTATACTCGTTTTTGTCGTATTTGAAAGGTTCGAATTTATTCTTGCTGATGAATAGAGCGAAAATTGTCCAACAGTTGTGTCACGAATTCGGAAGGGGGGAGCCAGATCATGTGTGTTGGCGTTAACGACACCCCAAACCAAGTCCGCTGGCAAATTGAGTTCCCATCCCAATTAAAGGCAAATCATCATCCCGTTTATAACGGGAACCATTTAAATAGCACCGAATCATTTGTAACACTATCCTGTTAAATATCTCTACCTGACCGTTAGAACACGGTCGATAGGGAGTGGTCTGAGCTTTAGGTATTTCAAATAAGTCACAGAAGGCGGCTACTAGATTCCCGGTGAAGTTTGTCCCCTGATCAGTATGGGTTTCCAGGGGGGCCCCAAACCGACATATGAAAGTGTTTAAGAATCCCCCATCCACACCGTGAGGAGACTGGTCAGACAGAGCCAAAATCTCCACCCGCTTACTAAATTGGTCCACTATTAACAAAATATATTTATGACCAGACTTACTTGCCGAGAATGGCCACATGATATCCATGTGGTCTCTCTCCGGTGAGCTGTCAACATGACACATGTCCAGCGACTCTCCGCTAGTCAAGGCTAAAATTTTGCCTTTTTTTTTTTTGCCTTTCTGGAGTCGTCTTTTCATAATCTTGATAATGCAAAAAGATTGACAAAAAAATAAGTATTCCAGAATTATTTTTTTAAAATTTAAGTTGTAAAATGCGTGCCTCAAAGATAATGTGTATCGGAGAGCTGAAGGGATTAACGTGATTATCTCACCTGAACTAACTACCTGCTGGCTATAAGCAAACAGAAGGCCAACAGATCAAATGCATGACCATTGGGGGTGTGTATTTGAACTGAACAGTAAACATGGAGAACAAATGTTTT
>JAQQZZ010083042.1:0-12413 GCA_030265115.1 Mopalia vespertina
GAATCGTTCATTCTTATTTATTTATGTTAATGTGAATTATTTATTTTTGAGTGGTAATAATCATAGGTAATACCAGGAAGATATACATTGCTCTAAAAACAATAGAAAAACTATTTTTTTATAATTTAAATATAAATTTAAAATATCCCGAATGGCCACCATTGCTACTGGCTCCTTGAAATAGAAATATAAATAACCTATGAAAATGTATTATTTACCGCTATCTACATACACGGTTATTATACGCTATAGCACAATGCCAAAGTAGTCGATGTTTCTTTAGTGTCTCAGGTACTTGTATGACGACTGGGTAGTCAAACCGTTTATATACACACCTACATGCACAGCTATTATAGTTGAAGTGTTTCCCAATATGGAAAATTAATGTGCCTTCAGTACTAATTTGTACTAATTGCGCTAGAGAGATAATGCCCTTATAGCCAATCGATTATTTCCTGCAATATCAACCCTTCAATTTTGGCCAACACAAAAAGTAACTAAGCACAATAGATCTTGATAAAAAATGGTTAATTATAAGATTATAGATAACTTAAAAAAGACCTCGGTTACCTGATAATACCTGTTTTAGTTTGATTGGACAATCACAACTTACTCGCGAGTAATTCACCTACTGGTTTATTCCGACTTTTCGCTGTCGCCATCAATGGATGTAAAACCGCGGTATTCACAAGTTTGTTTGATTCATTGTTTTTTTTTTTACTTATTCGGCTCATCTTATGCGGACTGATATTGGTCAAATCCTACCAGTTGTTGGAAAACGTCTCTATTAAATTATAGAGCGAGCTACTGGAAGGGCGCTTCCTGTTTTGTGGTGATCTCCGAGCTAAGGGACAAGAGGAACCGACTTATATTGTTGACTAATTTTATGTGTCTTTGTAATTTTCTTCAAGAGTCTTGCCTTTGTTTGTTGCCAGTGGAGTCTAGGGTGGTTCCTTCGTTCATTGGTCTGGCACACATTCATATAAATGAAAAAACATTAAGCCTTAAAATATTTTATATAGGCCCTACATTGGATTTAAAGGCGGCCGCTTCGAGTGATAGATTGAAGGGGTTTGGACGGTCCAATTGCAGAGCTACCAGGGACACGATGCGGTCCTAATCATTAAGCTATTTTGTTCTTTAAACACAAAACACTGTTATACGCTGAACATCTATAGCATTAGCACTGAATTGTGTGCAAATATGTAAAAATGTGCAACATGTATACGCCAAACACGAGGATCCGCGTAACGTTGACCATTCTCGGAACTTCTCATGGTAATGACTATAACTGTGTAATGAATTTTTATGTGACCCAGAAGTGGGTAGGGGTATACATTTATGGAGACGACAGATCGGCTTTTCGGTACCATAGTTGAATTCTAATACGCGATTCATTGTAAACGGTCACAACGTTTGTAACAGTAATTTAATTACATTTCTGTTTCATAATGTAAAAACGTTTATAGTTTACATTTTGTTGTTGTTATTTTTGTACATAATTTTGTTGATATCTTTATTGTGATTCATGGATTTGATTGGGATGTTAATGTTTTTTAATCTGGCAACATTAGTTTTACAAAGGTAGGCATACCTTACTATCGTATCTCCTGGTCAGAGTTCATTTGACGTTATAATGTCTTCAGCATTTCCATCTTGTAAGATCAGGAAACATTTGACGTTATAATGTCTTCAACATTTCCATCTTGTAAGATCAGGAGACATTTGACGTTATAATGTCTTCAACATGTCCCTCTTCAAGATCAGGAGACATTTCCCACAATCGTATTGATACCAATTCATATTCTGGAAGGACGTTTATATATACCAAATCGTCTGAGGTACACACCGAGCCCATTGTAAGATTCGTTAAACTTAATACGAACAATACGGTAACAATAACTCATATTTTACATTCATTAGTCACTTTTCTCTTTCTATGTCTTGGAGAACATATTTTTAAACAGGACATTTGAATGATTCTGAACGTTTTATATTGTCTGTGAACTGACAAAAATGTTTCAAATAATAATATAGGGGTTTCATAAGAATAGTGTAGATACATCCAGTGGTTTTGTCGATTTCATGTTAATGGCAATGCACATTGTCATCTTTCCAGGGCGATTAATGCCACGCGTCAATATCACCTTCATTATGAACACATTCTAAATGCAATCTGAAATAAATCAAGCGTAATTGGTCACACCCTATGACTGTGGTAATTTTTTTGATATATATTTAGAGTGTGTTTAACGCATGGCTTTCTACATATACTAGTCATTTTCTGAACAACCATTCTTTGTTGTTTGAGACATCCAGGGACAGCTATTGACGGTGGTATGGAAATGACATGACCGGAACACCGGAACCAAACGGGCACCGACAAAAAGAGCCCGCCAGTCACCAGTACGTTCTAGCCCACCTTCAACTATAAACTCATTAGCAATCGGAAACAGCGAAAGTCGTTAGAAAAAAATCTCCGCTTTTTCGAGTGCAAAATGACTGGGTGTATTTATTTGCCCCGAGCGTTAGTCAAATGAGCTTTTTCACATCCAGTCACAAAAGACCATAGCGGGTTTATTGTTTGGCTTTGGTTTGACTGGAATACATAAATAAAGCGATGATCAATGGCTTCACTAATTGACCTGACGCTAGTTCCATCAGGGTTAGTATTACTTTAAAGTTCGATGTGTTTATACCGTTATGATGTTTAAAACACATTTTCAAATTAAAAATGACAACTTCTCAATACAATTTATACTGCAGATTCAACATTATGCTAATTCTACCTGCTATCAGCCTGTGTATTGTTTGTCTTTAATACATTCTATACATTTCCCGGTATAATAATTATGTTCTGTTCTACTGAATGGTAATCATATTTTTGTTGCATGTGAAACTTTTAAATGCTAAGTGACTTCAAGGTTATATGTTTGCTCAGAACAAAAAAAACCATTGGAACCCTGCTCACGTAATAATGATTAAATGAAAGCTTTGGTGGGATGAGAAGCTCATTACTCCGTTGAGAAATCATTTTTCAACTCGTCTCTTTCTAATTCAGCTCATTTCTCCATGTGTTTCAGGTGACAGAGTTCTTTTTTTTTATGCTTAACTTCGATTTCAATTGCCTCCAACAGGATATATTGATCGAAAGAGATTCAGACTGGTTTTACATTAAAGTTTATCTGCAGAGCTGTAATAATTGCTGCCAGTGGCTAGCATGTATCCCTGAGACTATATTAGCTGTTTCTATAGGATATCTAATCCAGGGATAAAATTATGTTGCTGAAAGGTAGGATAGTTTTGGGGGTTGAATATCCTAGGTTAATTATAAATACGGTATATGGCTAAATAGATAAAAGGAATGCTTAGTAAAGACATTATTGCTGCTCTCCAAACAAACTGCCCTTAGCCAGAGGAAAAGAAGGGGGAAGAGTTTCGTTCAAGACATGATGGAGTAACAGGAAAATGTATATCGAATATAAAATAAGGCTGGCTGATCTTGCGCAATACAGGATAAAATATATTTATGTGAATAATCGGAGTTAAAGCAGGTTTTGAATTATGTTAAACTCATAGATTTAGACTTCAATGCTACTTTGAGCAGCGCAAATTACCCGGGGATAGATTTTAAAGCATGTATTTTTTGGTTTGTTTTTTGTTGAGTTTTTTTTTGTTTGTTTATTATTTAAAACTAAATTAGTATTTATCCTACATTCGAATAATCGGCTAGTCGGAATTATCGTGGCATTAAAAGGTCAATGAACAAAAGCTTTTCATACGTCGTTTTCCATATTTTTCGCATTCTCATACCTGAGGTAAATTCAGTCCTAAAGTGATCTCCTATTTAACCTTTCTACAAAATACATAATTAAAATAGTATTTGTGTGTACTCCGCGGAAGACCAGATAGAACTACTGGTATTTTCCAGCATGTGGAAGTACCAACTTATTCAAAGCTAAATCAATATTTACACCTTTGTTCGTTTTTAATATAAATTTAAATAAGGCAGAAAACCGAGAGAGAACCCCGTCAAAACCATCCCCGCGATTGCCAGAGCTGCATTGTCTGACTCGTTCATATACACGAGGCCGACACAGGGGCTTGAGTCTGTGAGCAGTACATCGAAAGAAGATGAGAAGTTCGACACGCTAACCACCGCCACGTTTTTCTTAAGGTTTAAAGGAAATAATGACTAAGTTTAAACAAGCACATTTTTAACAATAATATCACCTATTTCCACAGACAAACTGCTAGAGGGAAAGGAATAAACGAAATACTCGCAGCTATAAATACTGTGAATTTATTAAACATCTGGGACGAAATTATAGTTTATCATCATCTGTATATGATTATTCTACTTTTATTAAAACATATTTTTAAATAAGTACACATCATATTATATTCTGAAAGGAAGCGGTTATTCCTGTCTGTTATTTGTCCCCACGCGCGCATGTCCTTCATTCTAATTGGCAGTGTATAACGAGCTGGTGTCAAAATGCCACTTAGTCAAAGTAACGCGTTTAACGTATGATAAAGGCAAACTCCAATAACGCGAGTCTTTATCGTTTTATGAGGACGAGACTTGTTATCGCCGTTAACTTAACAAGACGTCATCTTCTCGCTAACCAATTCCAGGGTCCTCCTTCCGCTGTGTAAAGACAACATTTCACGGTTTCCGCTCTGACACGCTTCTCCACTATTCGACAGGTGTCGTCTTTCAGCAAAGAAGAAAGGCAAATAGAGAGTATACCTCGCTGAGTAATGTAACCTCCATGTAACCTTATTATATACATCAACCACACCCACCCCAATTCCCCGATCATTTTACACATTGGAAGGAAGTAGCAGAGATCGCCTTACTAATGAGTCAATTAAATTAATTATTAAATTGTCTGAACCTATATGGGTTGTGGGCGAGTTTTGACACCAAGTTGAGGAATACGCCTGTGACAGATGCATCAAACCTTATCACACCTATTTTAAAACATTCAATAAACATTTGTTGCTTAAGAACTGTGCAAAATCTATTTCTTCTTTGTGCATTTTTTTAAAACCTGTAATTAATGTGCCATTAAAAATATGCATTTCTTGCCATTATTTTAACTGTTTGATTAAGAATAAAAAACTTTATATTAAACAAGCATATGACAGAACGTGGTGGATTAACCAGCGAAGGTTATAGCATCTGATCTAATATATGGGATTTTCTCATGCCGCCCTCTCTCCACCCACCCCTACCCCCTCCTCCCCCAACACATACACTCACCAAAACATTCTCCCATCTACTTATCTACTACAGAATTAACAAGGGTATTTATTGTATGCCTGTTTTATTTTAAAAGTCTACAAGATTACGTCTGTGTTTGTTCGCTCTGTCTTACCCAGTCCGCTATAGGCTTGAATCGTAGCTATCCTGATATTATTCAGGGAATACGATTTCAATTTAAAGACTCGAATAATTTGTTATTTTCTTGAACGGTTGACAGCAAAATCCACCGATGGTAATTTTATCCTCGAGAATTTTTAAAGCGCGAGACGTTGACATCGGTTTTGGTAACAGTTTCAAAGAAGAGCAAACACTTCTAATCAAGAATAGAAAACGCATACCATGTAAACATGTTATTGCATTTTCCTCTATGACAATGGTGTAGTAACAAATGTATGGAGATATCTATTCGGGATCTAATTATACACTCTGACATCTGCTGTCTCTCTGTGACTCAATGCATATCTTTCACATTTAATAAAAGCAGATAACTTTTTCAACAGATACGATCTATGAGAAAAAAATGGATGAGAATTCAAGGAAAATAATAATTAAGCTTGTGTGCAAATTGTGTGCATTTTTGTTCATTGTTTTGATTTGAATGTAGAAGCTGGTTCTCACTCTCTTAGACATTGTCAAAGAACTGGGGAATTGATTTTTGTGTGGATACCCTACAAATGACCAATATGAATTAACCCAGCACAATGATGTATTTAGCGAGAGAACTCTGCCACAAATCTAACCAGAGATCGGTAACTGGAAACGCCCCTTCCCATCACCCTGTGGATTAGATTGTCCTCGCTCATCTTGTATGAAAAAGTGCTGGTGTATTGGGAAGGGCAATAAACTAGGTGTTCAGTTAAATCTGATCATTGGTTGAAATACCAGAAGACGATCAGAGACAACACGGAATAGTGAACAAGATAAACCCAGGATTAAATTCAAACCCCTAATTAAACCTGGGATGGTTTTGTTAATGAAATGAATCAACGTCTCTGGGTGAGTTTCACACGAGAAGGTCATTTGGGGATTGGGCGGACAAAGAAAGGTTCCCCACCCAAGGCTAACCAAGACACCTATAGACGAGAGAAATATAGACAGGTTCTGCTCAAAACTGTGCGTCGAGTATTATGGGGCGAATAAGCCTATGTGTAATATTAGAATGCATGCCTCGCCAAAATTTAAAACCTAAACCTGGGCGACATATACTCTAAAGCCTCTGTCTTATTGTAGCGCAAAAATAAGTTTACTTATGTTGATAATTTAACTAAGTTAGGCGTGTACTTTCTGACTGACTTCCGCATCTATTCAAATTAAAAACAAAAAAATACGTTAATCTTTGTGTGGCATAGCGTACAACGGTATACAAGTATTTCATGTTATATTGCTGCACAAGAACTTTCACAAAATGTCGTACGACAAAAAATGTGTTGCGATAAAATTTCGTCATGTTAAACCATAGGCGTTGAAATATCGTACGACTCTTTATTATCGTAAGACATTTAGTGAAAGTGTCTCCAGTATCCTAACGTTGTTTTTTTTTTACAGCTCAAATTTAACGCGAAGTGAAAATACAATATACAACATATTGTGCGATATGTTGTTACTATCAATACAGAAACAGAATCACTCCCGGTGCCACTTTCACAATAATCTCATCAGACAATAAATATCGTACGATGAAATTTCGTCACGTTAAACTTTAGGCATAAAATATCGTACGAGATTTTTATTTCGTTAGACGTTTGGTTAAAGTGGTCCCTAATATGTATATGTTTTACAGACAAAGGCGCCAAATTGTCACCTATTTATTTGTTGGTTATATATCCGATACATTTTACAGCACAATTATGCAACATGATATAGATGTACCAATGTCCAATTTATTTTTCCGCCCAACTTAATATAATTCACTGTTATATTAGTTACGTTTTTTGTCCCAAAGCTTATAGCTAAATTGTTATTTTAGTGTTTATTTATATTGCACCACAAACTAGACACAATTTGATTTATGTGAGCTTTGGTTTGTACAAAAACAACTTTTGTTGGATGCATGTAATCCTGTTTGTTTGTTTATAAAAGCACGGAGTTATATAATAATAATAATAATAATAAAGTCTACAAATAATCGAAAACATAAAGTTAAAGAAAAAGAATGGACGTTTGTAACTATTATATCTATGTTGAATAATCCATTCCCGCTAAAAACCAGTTATCAATTGCACGTATCGGGCACGACCTGTAACTCGATCGACTTTTTAGAACTATTTGATGTATTTGTTTGTTTGTACTA
Source organism: Mopalia vespertina (assembly GCA_030265115.1). Lineage (NCBI taxonomy): Eukaryota > Metazoa > Mollusca > Polyplacophora > Chitonida > Mopaliidae > Mopalia > Mopalia vespertina. The sequence continues at coordinate 7,563 of JAQQZZ010083042.1, forward strand.
GAACAACAAAATATCTCCAGGTTCACGAGTAAGACTTTATATTTATATTTTCAAGAGCTCGTTGAAAAGAAAAGAATTTCGTAATTGATTAATACAGGTATCGTGTGCGATACCTTTTCAACACGATGTGGTACATTATATTGTACACCTTTAGTCACAAACTGAACATAATTGGAGACTTAATTCGCAATTACAATATAAATATGTAACAAAGTTTTCAATGGACTTGGTGATCACAGCGAGATAAGGCACCACACTGGGTTATTAGATGAGATAGAATCTGTCTATTGTGCATAATGCTGATAATACCTGTAATCTGTGTGACAGTCAAACAGTGGTAAAGGTTAATCAAGTGACCAGTCAGAGTGGACACAGGTCACTCACTAGTGACCAATGGTCAATGTGGCCACTTTCACAGGTACTGAAGGCTGACGTATGGCTATTGATCGGCTCGTGAGCGTTCTAAGACGAGTGTCGTTAATTGGTGACCAAACAATCCACGTGTCAAGATAAATACTTCACGCGTTACCTTGGTGGTACGATATTTGAACAGGACCAACCATCCCTTCATGACGACACCCATGCCACCGCTTAAATCAAATCAACCATAACTATGAAATAAATGAAAAGCTTTTACAGATCATTGTTGTATTAATTGCTGGTACAATTGAACAGTGCATGTGTACTATAAAGTGACACGCGACACCAATTAACAACACCCCACCTTTTGAATTATTCTATATATGATAAAGGTACTTAAAAGCGAAGGGCTTGAGACGAGCAAGATGTGAATACAAGGATAGTTATCGGCGAAAGGTTCCCGATTTGTCGCTGTTAGATCCATTGTCTACAAAATGCAAATCTGGTGCCCATTAACATCCCGATGTTAGAGACCGTCTAATTGTAAATGTGACAATTATACAGGTCTTCTGTCCAAACATTTGTGAAACATGATGATACATTGTTCTTTTAGAAGATTAAATATATGGTCTTTTGAATATAACTTATCTATGCGATCATAATAAAATGTGATTGCTCCCTGTTAAGAACATATGTTTTTTTTAAACAATAATTCTTTTATCAACAGTTGTAGCGTATGTTTTGGAGTCTTATATTATGTTCGCCTTTACTTTCAATTTGAGTAGTATCGTCCCTATAGCCATAGTTAAGTGTCTGTTTACTCGTTCACCAACTTTTAAATGTCTTATCTGGCTAACTTACTTTACTCTCTCCACAATTTATGGTGATTCTTGTGCAATATTGTATTTTCTCCGTTTACGTTCCGACCGGATGCGTTTGTTTGAGTGCCCTTTAATGCTTTAGAATGTCGTAGGGGAGTTGAGGTGGGTTGTTGGGGTCAACTTGCATTTAGGCCTCTTCACGCCTCCTTACAGTTATATGAGTCTTTAATAAACCAGGAAAGAACACCATTGTAGTTCAAACAGGGCGTTAATATTACTCCGCCAAATTAGCGATATTGCCAGCCACAAAGTTTATAAAAAGCAATTTTATTAGATTGTTGAAGTTAAGCAGGAACTCCCATGTATTGTGTTTAAAGTGAGAACATCGTCTGACTGAGTAGAGATGGACAGCCAAGTTACTGATCAGAACATGGAACCCATCTTGTCGACTTTATGTCCCCTTCCGTTCCTACATCTGTTCCCCTCAACTGCTTTTGAACACAACCCGCCTTGACAGGTGCTTCTGTTCTAAAGGCGTCCTAAACCAAATTGTCTACAGTTGTACCTGAATAATTTGTATTCATTGTATTGGACGTAGAGACAAGAGGCGTTTAATCAATCATTTGGGATTATGGCAGTTCATTTATAGCTACATGACCGTTTTATACGACCCTTGTGACCACGGCTGGCCGTTCCCCGTGATTGCTACATGCCACCTAATCAGAAAGGACATTTAGCGCTAATACATCTTCCGAATCTGGGCTCAGTAGTGGACACGGACTTGAGGAATAGAAATCTCGGCCTGCCTGTAATCTTCATAAAGCTCACAAACAAAAGCCACTTAGCGATTGTACAAAAAACGTCTATCATTTCTCAACCCGCTGTTTAACCTTTTTATGACAGCGCAAACAGTGTTCCTTTATAACAAGTCGAGTTTAATTTAGAAGGCAATTTGTATCTATCTCTTTAGTGGTTTTACTACGATTACTCTATTTGATCATCACATGGCCTTCTCTTTTCCGTCGATAACCAAGCGTTTTTATAATCAACAAATATGGCCCGCTCAACATATTAGCCCGTCATAAACGTTCAATGTATTGGAATAGTAGAGAAGGGTTTATTGTCATTATTCTAATAATAAAACTTGTTATAAAATATATTTTATTTATAATTTACCTAAAGTGACAACAATAAGATACTTTTGCATTATTGCAATCTCACGTGAGATAACTTTTCCCAAGATTTAAAACTAAGAAAGCCTCGTGATTCCACCCCTAGATTTATATGCTAAGTGAAAGTTTAAAATAATACGACCTGCACGAATTTTTTGTTAAACATATGTATACTTCAAGTTCGAATAACTTTTCCTTAGGGTGGATCGTACAAGTTATGAACTATCGTTATTTTTAATGACTGGTTTTTTAGTGTTTCAACGATCGACTCTCAATCCTCGTGACAATACTAGCTTGTTGATTAACACAAAACCACTTGGGGAGACGTTGTCACTTTAAAAACTAATGATCAATAATAGACCAATACATTTTAAGCAAAGCAACCAATCAAACCACATTCCGCTAATTGTTGAACATGTGTGATGTCCTAAATAGCACTGTAAGTCCTACAGACATGATCAGTTTAGTTTCTAAATAACAGGGCGGTGTTAATATGGCACAGCTGGATCGTTTATCCAAAAACTCTAATATAGACTGACTGATTGATTGATTGATTGGCTGATTTATTGATTGATTGGTTGATTGATTGGTTGTTTGATTGGTTGATTGGTTGATCCATTCATTGATTTATAGTTTATTGACCAAAATATCAGAGAACACCAGATATTCAATAAAATAGAGGTTTGATAGTTTTTGGGATTGAAAGCTCAGTAAAGATTTTGTTATATTTTTTAAGAATATCTTTATGTTATCATATATGCCAACATTTTATTGATGACATGTTCTATATATTCACGTAGGGTTACTTTATGGATTCCCATGTTTCAGTCAAGAAATTTAAAGTTGTGAGAAGTTGTTACCGAATTGAGAACAGCAAACAGGAAAGGAAAGAGGGTAGACAAGTGAGTTGAACGGTAGTTGGCGGTGATAGAACAGGCTTTCACTGTGAATATCACCTTGTACGGCCCCCGGGTCCAACGTGGGAGAGATCGGCACATGAATCGTTGATGCTTTGATCGCCTGTTGTCGCTCTGGGGTTAAATTAATGAGAATCTCGCCCCAAAAATCGTCAATACTTTCTGAGCTGCCACCGGAAGTCATTTCTTCTGCAGAACAGAACACGTGCAGGCAGAGGTCGCTGTAATTGTCGTCATATAGCAGCAGTACCTCTTCCGGTGTGACGTAATTAGACCATAGCTTCTGGACAGACATATCGCCAAGCAGATAGTTCAGTGATCACAGCATGTCCTCTCGGGTCACACGACCACAACAACAAACCATGGAGGATCGGCTTCCACTCTACCTCTTGTGTAACATTTGGTTTCGTCTGTTATTAGTTTGTTATTACACCGTTGCTAACAAACATGGGTCATGTGCTTTAAGCTCTCTGGTCGTCTCTATGACGCATTTCACACACATTAACACCCACTTAACATCATGTCAAATTAAACATCATCTGATAGCTAAATTTATCAGCTCATAACATGATACCCGAAATAAAATCTATGTTGTTAATCCATCATCGTGACATAAACGGCTTTAAAAAGCACAGTTTGTTTCTACATTGATTTTGAAGAACTTGCTTCTAGCTATTGTTCATGTAAATTTTAAAGACTTGGATCGATATTTCAGGCTCGTTGTCAATATTCCATTAAATACATAGATTTTCAGTAAGTGTGTACAATTTTATCTTAGAAGTATAAAATGCTGCGCCTTATCGAAAATTTTGTGGCATAATTTCAAAATCAGTTTTAATTTGCACAGACTCTTTGAGATTGACGGTTTAGTGAGGTGTCTCATTTTGTCAATTCCTCTTTTCTTGTTAACTTATTGGAAAATTTTCAAACTATAACCTATAGCCAATTAGCTGTCTGGTGCTAGTTAGAATATGGCGACCAATCTGTCTGGTTGTTGACGGACGTGGGGGGATACAGGAAGCTAGAGTTTCATCGGTTTTTTGTAGCTGTAAAACTTCTTGATGTCTCTCGCAGATTGACAATTCGGCTGCTGTAGATAAAAGCACTGTATCAACTTACTAGATAGACCATGCCAATCACAAACAATGATGTAAGACGCCTCGGGACAGGTGAGGTTTTCTGGGCAAACAGTTTACACTAGGAAGGTACTAACAATCAGCATCCCAACTGCTCCAGCTCTATATCTGTAGATGAGAAGTATACAATATTAAACTTAGTGAAATGATAGCAGCAGAGCATTCAAATCTTTAAGCGAATCATTCGTCGCTTATCAACCTTCAGTTAATCATTATTCAGTTCATCGATTTCCATATTAATTAATTAATACAACACATCCATCCTCTTTTAACAACAGAGATTTAGTGTACAGATGATAACAATAGAGATTTAGTGTACAGATGATAACAATAGAAATTTAGTGTACAGATGATAACAATAGAGATTTAGTGTACAGATGATAACAATAGAGATTTAGTGTACAGATGATAACAGTAGAGATTTAGTGTACAGATGATAACAATA